>JADLZL010008333.1:3644-64326 GCA_015844335.1 Chrysopogon serrulatus | reverse complement strand
CATGCAGGACTTGGCGAGAATGCAACATAGCGATGAGCGTTAAATGTGGGCGAATCAAAACTAATGCGTTTACAAAACTATTGTTTTATTTGAAACCCTAACTGACGTCCTAATAGGCCTACGCGACGACCTAAGCGGCGACCCCAGCGAGAGTTAGCGGCTTGACCGGGCGAACAAGAACCACGATGACCTAGCGACGACTTAGCGACTTAGCGGCGGCGATAGCGGCGACGGACGAACAAGACACAATGACCTAGCAATGACTTAGCGACTTAGCGACTTAGCGACGACGGACCCGAACAGACCGCGATGACCTAGCGGCGACTTAGCGACTTAGCGGCGGCCAGGACGAACAAGACCACGATGACCTAGCGGCGACTTAGGCGACTTAGCGAGTTAGCGGCGGCCAGGACCGAACGAACCGCGGCGACCTAGCGGCGACTTAGCGCGACTTTCGCGACTTAGCGACGACGGACGAACAAGTAACTTTATTAATAATAGTAATGTTATGTGACTTTATTATGTAACTTTATGTCAAGTAACTTTATTAATGGTACTTTTAGTGCTTTATTAACCTCACTCATGTAACATCTAAGATTTTGTAACATTGTAATATTTTTAATAGAATGTAGTAACTTCATTAATAATAGTAATGTCATGTGACTTTATTATGTAACTTTATGTCAAATAACTTTATTAATGGTACTTTTTAATTAACTTTATTAACCTCCTCATGTATATTTTCTTTTTTTCTTATGGCGCTACATGACAAATTGAATTTAACATCTTTTCACATATTTATAGAAATGGCCGATCCGAATGGATAACATGGAAGATGCAATGATGGACCTAATCAACAGCGGCGAATCAAAATCCCAAGTCCAAGGTGAAGACAAATGAACAAATAGATGATGAAATTGATTGCTTGTTGATTATGAAGAACTTGTGGGAGACAATCACGATGAGGTCTATCTACAATCTGGTATATATGTATATACATGAAATTAAAAATGAATGGCTTTTGTATTAATATATTTATACTTTGTTTGTGTAGCCCTGCGGATGCGGCGGCGGCTTCGAGGTATAGAAAGTCGCGAGGCCGAAGAAGCGTTGGAGGGTGCGGTACATTCTACGTAGAATTTGGCGAAGTGCGGGCCAAGTACTTCAGAAAAATTCAAAGAAATTTGTTTAGCCTTTGGTAGATTTACCTTGTAAGGGGGCGGGATCGATCGGTCTTTCAAATGAATGGAAACCTTGGAAAAGATGACCTAATATTAGTTTTGTCTCGGTCGTGACAAGGAATTGCTTTAACTAGATAATAGCCCAGCATTTCGCATTTCGATTACCGGGATGAAGCTTTGAAGAAGAAGGTTCAAATGCGGGCTATGCGAGAAAGATGGCCAAACAATTTTAGACTTGGAAGAAGAAACTCTACAAGACTTTTTGTTGCATATGACGGACAGGATTTTCACCAACAAGGCCTCGTCAAGTTGGTCTTTTTTGGGATGAGTTACATTACAAATTTAAAAACTTCGGATGAGGTCGAACGCGGATGATCGTATCGGAGAAAAATGCTGAACACAAAAACAATATCACCATCACTTGGGTTGGTGGCTACGGTCGCTATTCTAAGTGTGAAATTTTGGAGCGGGAAGTTGTTGACAGGGGATCGAACGAGAATCAACGCAGCGGCGCCAAGTATTGGTTCTTGGTCGTAGAACACTATGGACCTAGAGACGGAAGGTAGTTTCTGGCGAAAAAATCTGAGAGGGTGGGACGAAGGGAATGGCCTATGCGGGGATTAGTTGAAAGTGGCGGCGTAGAAATAGAGAAAGGATGATGAGGCTAACATGCATACAGGCTGGCGAACACGGTGAAGAACAAGAGGCTATGGGGATATCGTGGGAGCATGGCTTCCCTAAAGATAGACCAACATAGAAGCGTAAAGAAAGGAAGAGAAGCTGAGGAAAGGTTGCGTGGGTTGGAGACAATGGTGATGGAGTCACCTTGAAGTGGCTCGTGAAAGCGATATCTTGTGAGAAAGCGCTTGAAGATAGAATGAGCGAGGAAATCAAAAGGCAAGTGCAGGAAGCGTTAAGTTCTGAGGCAAAGCGCATGAGCGGGGGAGTCAACGGTGTAGCCCTCGATTCGGTTGAGCGATTTAGCGCTTCCGCGGAGGTGCCAACTATTCAAAGGCGGCGTGGGGCTGCACTTTACGGTGGATGACATCGCTGACTATGACAACATGTGAGCTGCGTTCCGCAGGGGGCTACCACGGTCATGGTTGGCGTGATTGTTGTAACTCCCTGCTCGACTCTGAAGACACCGAATCCGTAGGCGATAGTTCGGCTGGATAATGCCTGACAAATACCGATTGGATAGAGGGGTTGTCAAGGCTTGAAAATGTGCAGCGAGATAGAAGGAGGTGATGGAGAAGACTCTAGGACTTTGCGGAGAAGACTTATTCATTTGTTGGCATGGCGCTACATCGTGATACGGGGCATCACCCTGGTAGTCTACCACCACCTCCTGCGTCATGAACCTAACCTAGGTACGGATGGGAAACGGCGATACATTTATTCACTAACTTTATTTTGCATTCCCTTGGTTAGCGGCTTACTCATGCCCTCTTTGGTTTCCGCGAGGTGGTCACCAACATGTCGCTAGTGCTGCGGGTGATGGCGGCGGTGCAAGACGCGGTTTGCATGTACCTCGGGCTCCAACGCCCGCCTCCTGGGGCTCCAACACCATCACCTACCTCGGGCTCCAACGCGCGCCGCCTCCCTCGGGCTCCAACGAACTTACCCGGCTGCCCCATCGCCTCCATCAGGCTCAATAACCGCCCCCCGCTCGGCCGCCCATCGCCTCCCACCTTGCGTGGGCGGTTCCAGTAGCCCTAAGCCGGTGGACCCACCCTTAAAGAAGAGGCGGCCACACGCGATCAAATATTATTGACGCCCGCCCGCCAAAAAGCCTACGAAAGAAACAACCCATCATTCTAAGAAGGCATCCTATGAAGACCTTTCTTTGCGGCCAAGACTTGATGAAATCGAATATTGGGCCGATTTCTTCCAAAAGTCTTAAGGATGAAAAGAAAGGGGTATAGAAACTGAGAAACCCTAAAGCCATACCTCTTACTAAAGCAGTATCGGCAAGGGTTGAGCTCAACAAAAAGCGTGAAGCTTCCGAGAAATATAACCTTTCACATGTCATCGTTATGTCATGCTATTGTCATATACATAACCTTGTTTTTCCATATCTATATCTATACCTAATATATATATATATAGACAAAATTTCTCTCCATCCATTTTTTGGTCCGGCTCTCCCTTACTTAACTAATTTTATGAATATGAAAATTGCTTATAGCCCTTCTCTTTATATAATAAGTGCAGGTCTAGATAGATATGATTCCTAATCCAATTAGTCTTCTCCGATCCTAAGTAATCTGAATGGGAATCCTAATCAAAATATAAAAACTATGTATAGGAATAGAAATCTCCTGCTCAGCTACGCTCTTTTTTCCAATTTCGGTCGAGTACACCATCCTTTTCAAATTTATTGTTGAAGATACTATTTTCTTTTTTTTTCATGAGCCGTAAGTCCACAGCATGCATAAATATATATAGGCTCACAAGGTTTCCTATTGACTTGAGTTAAAATCCCTTACAAATTATATTTAAAGTCCCTTACTAATCCTATTTTAATATATAGATACCGTGAGGAGTTCTATTGTTTTATTATCCGTTTTTTTAGTTTTCCTTGGGTATGTTTGGCAGTATTGTAATTATTTTCACCTGTAAAACACTTGCGCTTGTAATTCCTTGTGCACATGAATATCATTTGATTTTGTTTGCTAGTGGAAAATGCTGTTTGGTAGCAGTAGGAGCCATGGATCGCCGCGTTGGAGACCTTGATGGCCGTACAATTGCCCCCTATGCCAAGCTCTCGCCTGCTAATCGCGAGGCTCTACAGTTCCGGCCCGGTGCTCAGCGTGGTCGTTACTGAAGACTTCCACGGCACCACAGGCTTCGGCGGTGGCCTGCAGCTGTCGGCTGTGCTGGACCCACGCATCTCCTTCTCCAGCAACTTCGCGATCGAGGCCCCGCCGCCGGTGCAAAACCGAGTGATGAGCCTGGAGCCAGGAGGGGGGACATCAACTTCGATTCTCAGTGGACAGCCATCCCATGATAACCGCCGACCAGCTCTTCCCCAAGGGCAGGATCCTTCCCCTCAAGGACAACGGCAACGATGGTCGCGCCAACTGCTTCGCCGCAGTGCGGCCGCACTGTACCCACCATGCTACACAATGAGCTCCGTGGCAGCGGTGCGAACGACGACGATGAATGGGCCTCCTTCGCTAGCAAGGCGTCTAGCCGATGACACCGACATGGTTACCACCTGTTATGAACGACGTATAGAAATATGAAGTAAACACAAATCAATCACAGCGGAGACACACGATTTACGTGGAAAACCCCTCCAATGTGAAGGGGAAAAACCACGGGCACCAGCCAGCAACAATCTCACTATCTCAAGAGTTTGGGGTTACACGCCAATGGCGGCTTACAAGAGAATCTCACAAAAGAACTATTCTCCACGAAACCCTAGCAAGGGTATTTATCTCACGCAAACAGATCTGACTGTTGGCTTAAGATGGACGAAACTCGGGCTGACCGGAATTTCCGGTCCCTGACCGGAATTTCCGGTCGGGGCAGCTGATGCAGGCCGTCGCGTGCTAGAGATCACTTCCGGTCTTTGTCCGGAACCTCCGGCTTACCGGAATTTCCGGTCCCTGACCGGAAATTCCGGTCAGGAATTTGGAACAACTCCAACAAACTCCACCTTGAGACAAATTCATCTTGTATCATAAATCAACCCATCATCCTGATCAACAAAGATAGAAAACCACTGGTGCCAACAATAGTCTCTTGAACTATTCTATTAAACCAACTAAGCTTGAGCATAACTCAAACTTAGCAACAGGAATAGGCTTTGTCATCATATCAGCAGGATTATCATGAGTACTAATCTTGCATACCTTCAGCTTACCTTCTTCAATCACATCACGCACAAAATGATACTTAATATCTATGTGCTTAGTTCTCTCATGGAACATCTGATCTTTAGTGAGGTAAATTGCACTTTGACTGTCACAGTGCAAGCTTATGCAAGATTCAACTCCACTGAGCTCAGCGTACAAACCTTTCAACCATATCAATTCTTTGCACGCTTCACAAATAGCCATATATTCTGCTTCAGTAGTAGACAATGCAACAACAGACTATAAAGTAGCCCTCCAACTCACAGCACAACTGCCAACAGTAAACACATAACCAGTAAGTGATCTTCGCCTGTCCAGATCAGTAGCATAATCAGAATCCACATAACCAATAAGACCCTTATCAGTTCTTCCAAACTTCAAACAGAATCTCTTTGCCTCTCGAGGTACCTGAAAATCCACCGAACTGCCCTCAATGTTCTTTGCCGAGGATTTGACATATATCTACTAACAAAACTCATAGCATATGATAAATCTGGACGAGAGCAAACCATGGCATACATCAAAGACCCAACAAACTAGAATAAGGAACCCTTGACATGTACTCAATCTCTCGTGATCTGTACTAGGACACCGAAAGCGGTGACAACTTAAAGTGAGGTGCAATAGGGGTACTAACAGCCTTAGCATTTTGCATGTTGAAACGCTGAAGAACTTTCTTGATATAATTTTGTTGACTAAGACCAGATTTTCTGTCTCTACTAATTTCCATACCAAGAATTTTCTTAGCACTACCAAGATCTTTCATATCAAACTCACTACTCAACAACTTCTTTAACTTAGTGATTTCAATCTTACTCTTGGCAAAGAATCAGCATATCATCAACATATAACAGCAAATATATAGGTGATCCATTAACATGCTTGATGTAAACACAGCTATCAAATTTAGATCTCTTAAAACTGTGTGACAACATAAATGAATCAAACCTCTTGTTCCACCGATTTGAGGGGACTGTTTCAAACCATACAAGGAGCGCTTCAACTTGCACACATATTTTTTTCCTTGCCGGGCACTATGAACCCTTCCGGTTGGTCCATGTAAATGTCCTCCTCTAGCTCTCCATGCAAAAATGCAGTCTTCACATCTAACTGCCAAGCAAGCTCAAGGTCATGTGAAGCAACAATACTAAGAAAAGTAATGAATTGAACTGTGTTTTTACCACCGAGAGAGAACACATCATTATAGTCAATACCCGAATTTGATCAGAACCTTTTGCAACTAACCTTGCCTTATACTTTGGAGGCTCGCTTGGAGATAAACCCTCCTTTCTCTTGAAGATCCACTTGCAGTTGATGGTCTTCTTTTTTTTAGGCAAAGGTACAACCTCCCATGTACTTGTTCTTCTCAAGAGATGCATCTCCTCGTGAATAGCGTAAATCCAATTCTCACTATCAAAGACAACGAACAGCTTCTTTATAGGTTCTTGGCTCATGAACATTCTCCACCTATTCAAAGACAACTCAAAGCATAGTAAGATAAATTACATTCTTCAATGAGACGTTTAGGAGGTGCTACTGTCCTTTTTGACTTGCGTTGAGCAATAGTTAATTCCTCCTCTAGCTGCAAAATAGGAGGAGTTTGCTGAACATTATCTTGAGTATCAACATCAGCAACATCATTATTACAGTCATCCTGCTCATCAACAGGCTCCACCTGCACACCTGTATCATCATCAACATGCTCCACCTGCATGCGCATACGCTGCAGCTCTTTTTCTGAAACATGTTCTAAGGGCAAACTGTTAGTAAACATCACAGATTCATTGAATACAACACTCCTGCTCATAAAAGTCTTTTTACGTTTCAGATTCCATAATTTATAGCCTTTGACTCCCGAACTATAACCAAGAAAAAGACATTTAACAGCTCTAGGCTCTAATTTTCCATTGTCAACATGAGCATAAGCGGTGCATCTAAAAACTTTTAACCGTGAATAATCAGCAGGCGTACCGCACCATACCTCCATGGGAGTTTTCTTATTTAGTGGAATAGAAGGTGACCTGTTTATCAAGTAACAGGCGATTAGCGACTTCAGCCCAAAAAACGCTTGCTCATCCTTGCATGAGACAGCATGCAACGGGCCCCGGATATAATGGTCCTGTTCATACGTTCGGCCACACTATTACATTTGTGGAGTATGGGGTATGGTGTGATGCCTAACAATGCCTTCCCATGCGCAATAATCATTAAAGGCATGCGAACAAAATTCTCCACCATTATCGATGCGAAGCAATTTTACCTTCCTTTCGGTTTGCCTTTCTATCATTACTTTCCAGTTCTTAAAAGCAAAGAAATGTATCATCTTTATATTTCAGAAAATAAGGCCAAACCCTTCTAGAGTAATCATCAATAATTGTAAGCATATAACGTGCACCACCAAGAGAGGGCTTCTTAGAAGGACCCCATAAATCAGCATGAACATAATCAAGAGTACCTTTGGTGGTGTGAACAGAAGTGTTGAACTGTACCCTCTTATGCTTGCCAAATATGCAGTGCTCACAAAACTTGATCTTACTCGAAGTGCAGCCATTCAGCAGATTTCTCTTCATCAATTCTGCCATACCATGGTGACTCATATGTCCCAAACGCATGTGCCAAAGGTTAGTTTTACTAGGTTCATCATTAGTAACAGCAGCCGCAGCTGAATCAGAACCAGGTAAAGTACACCCTCTAAGGACATATAACTTTACAGGATTAAGATCACCTTTCAAACAGACAAGAGAACCTTTTGATACCTTTAGAATGCCATCTGAACCGGAATATTTGTAACCTTCTGCATCAAGTGTGCTCAATGAGATAAGATTTCTGGACATCCCTGGTATATACCTGACGTTTTTCAGCGTGCGTGTCATGCCATCATCAGTCTTGATCTGAACTGATCCAATCCCCACGATGTCACATGGGTTATCATCTCCCATCCGCACAACATCCCCTTTCTGCACAGGCTTATAAGAGCTAAACCAATTTCTGTTAGTGCAAATATGAAATGAACATGCGGAATCAAGAATCCATTCATCATGACCAAAGAACACAACCAGCAAATACTACCCGACAATCTCCGAATCATCATCGGCGCGAAGGCGGCAATGAGACCTTACCGGCCGTCTTGTTTTCCCTCTTCTCCTTATTCTGTACTTTTACGCAATCCTCAACATTATGATTTGTCAACTTGCAATAAACACGTAACTTTTTTTATTACCATGCGGCTTGGACTTTGAACGGCCTCTCCTTTCGTAGTTCTTTCTACCATCATTGCCATCATTGGAGAATCTGTTTTCAGTTCTGCCTCTCACATGCAAAGCTTCGCCCTTGGAGGACGACGTTCCGTCATTCTGCACCATGCCTCTCATCTTCTCCCTTGATTGGAGAGCCTCATAAACTTCCTTTAGGGTTAGTTCATCACGGCTCAAAAGTATGGTGTCACGAAAATTTGCATACGAATTTGGCAAAGAGCATAGCGAAGAAAAGACCTAAGTCCTCATCATTATACTTCACCTCCATCGACACTAGGTCGGCAATGATCTTCTTGAATTCAGCAATGTGGGTCATCACCGAATCCTCCTCCTTCATCTTGAGTGAACAACTTCATCTTCATCTGCATCTTCTTGGTTAGATCCTTGGACATACAGATCGATTCCAGTTTCAGCCATAGTTCTGCAGCAGTTTTCTCTTTCAAACACTCCTGCAAAATATCATTATGAAGATGCAAGTGAATTAGGGCGAGCGCCTTCTGATCCTTGCGGATCTCATCCGGAGTCCACTCGGCCTTCCTCTTGCCGAAGTTATCCAGCGCCTCATCATAGTCATGAGTCTGCGCCAGAATCCCCCGCATCTTGACTTGCCATAGCGAGAACCGCGTGTCGTAGTTCAGCAGCGGAAGATCGAACTTCATCGACGTCGTCATGAACCCTAACAGCAACCAAAGCTCTGGTACCACTTGTTATGAACGACGTATAGAAATATGAAGTAAACACAAATCAATCACAGCGGAGACACACGATTTACGTGGAAAACCCCTCCAATGTGAAGGGGAAAAACCACGGGCACCAGCCAGCAACAATCTCACTATCTCAAGAGTTTGGGGTTACACGCCAATGGCGGCTTACAAGAGAATCTCACAAAAGAACTATTCTCCACGAAACCCTAGCAAGGGTATTTATCTCACGCAAAACGATCTCATTTGTTGGCTTAAGATGGACGAAACTTCGGGCTGACCGGAATTTCCGGTCCCTCGACCGAATTTCCGGTCGGGGCAGTGATGCGGGCCGTCGCGTGCTAGAGATCACTTCCGGTCTTTGTCCGGAACCTCCGCTTACCGAATTTCCGGTCCACGACCGGAAATTCCGGTCGAAATTTGGAACAACTCCAACAACCACCGACATCACGGCCGTGTCCAATCTTGTTGGCAACTAGGCATCCGCGATGAGGGGTCGCAACTTCGCAAGCATGATGATGAGCCTGATAATGGTAATAATGGTAAACAAGCGTGAGTAACCACCCCATAGCAAGCATAACATAAGGGGTGTAGGCTCAAAGGTTTGACATCGGTGGAACTATGTTAAGCAATTTTAGTTACTCATATTTTATTCATTAAGCCAATGTAACTATTTTATGCTTAAGCCCTAAAGTGGAGAATAGAATTAATGCCAATTTAACAATAAACCAGAACCAACTAATGAGAAAGGATCTAGGCCACTCATGACCAAGGGCACGATTGGCATAATAGTTTAAATTAACTCTGCCATGGGTCATGAATCCCATGTCACACTTCCGAGGTATGCTGGCAGGGTTTCACTACGAGCTTTTCCGAAGCCCCCTAACAACTCAAAAGCCTCAAGGCCTCAGCGGCACTCAAATATGGATACCCCATACCAGCAATGTCACACATGGCCATGGCATATAGCACACATGTGGCCAAAGACCAACTCCATGCCCATCATGGCACCCCTCTTGTGCCTTTCAATAACTACTAACAAGCTAAGAAAGTTCAGAGTACTAAGACAAATCAAGAGCCATATATAGTCCTTGTGGTTGTACAAAATCTCTTGGGTTGCTGCTTTGAGAATTTAGTCCCTACGGAGAGCACAAGAACACTTAAAATGGCCTAGTTCTGGCCCCTAAATTCATGTTGCTCAAAGCATTATTTTAACAATTGATTCCATATAGGCACTAATCAAGGTTAACAAAATTATAGTGGTTGCTCGCAAGTCTAAGCAATAAAATCGATATGAATAAACCCACAGGTAACAAGGAATAAGAGTCAAGTCTAGGCAAGTCCTTAGGGCACATCAATTTAGACACATGCACATGAAAGGGTGAATTAAAGTGGATAGGTGAAAGGCGCCTGATATTATATTAGGGGCGGCTGACAATGTCAACCATCTCTAGAAATTAGTCTCCACTGTGGTGACCGATTTTTGGCCCGCCGGACATTGCCCTCTAGAGACCGATTTCCAGATGCGGTTGTATATCTGAAAATGGATGATTTCTAGAGATGATCAGACAGAGGCGGTTGTGACCGTGGAAAATTGGTTCCGCAACAATGTCACTGATAAACAGTGGCATATGTGCTAGAAGTCGCACTTTCCTTTGGCTACAGGCCGTTCATGTGGCGAGGAAAACACTTGTGGGTCTGATGTATTTGTATTGAAAAAAAGTTCTCTGACGCATGAAATGGATAGCTCATATATCCTATCAAACACAGCAGAGATGGGCAGGCCATGTGCGCCAGTATATGTCCACTGTAAATTTGCTAATAAGCTTGCCCATGGATACTTTTTTATTACTAGTTTGTCAATCTACAAGTAGAAGTGGAGTCATTTTATTTATGGGAAGAGCTTCACGTACAATCTATTTGTACTATTCCATTACAGCTATGCGTTTTCAACCTTTTGATTAGCAACCATCAAACTAAATCAAGGATCTTCTCGCAACAGAAGTTGTACGCATGTGTTGTACATATACAATCATGAGCTGTGCTAAACATGGCCCAAAATGGATAAATGGTACAAGTAATGTGTTCTAATTTTTTTACTTTCCAGTATAGTGTGATGAAGTATGGTATCTTTCAAATCTTTAGTAACGTCAGCAGCATTGGACATGAATGGGCAACCGGCCACGCCTGCGCACAGCGACGGTATGCCACATCGCACTTGTCGTGAGCGGAGTGATTATCTAGCTCTAGAATCTTGAAAATGACACAAAGTGATATCATTTGGAGGTATATCTTTATTTTAAATTTGATTTAGCAGTGACACTGCGACAACCAAGTATGTGCTAGAAATCTCATTTTTCCTTTCGCTGGAGGCCGTTCACGTGGCAAAAAAACACTTGTGAGTTATCTTTACTTTTGTCGTTCGTGCATATTTTGTTCGTGCAGTTGTCGTTCGTGCCCTACCAAGCACAGTGGAGATACGCTGGCCATCATATCGGTACCAGTATATGTCGCATTGTAAAGCTGCTAAGTAGCTTGTCCTTTGGATAATCTTTACTTTTGGAACTATCATGATTTATACTGTGTGCAGGAATTTAGTATGCTATCTGTCCATTCAAATCTATATTTGTTGGTGTGCACCTAAACTTGCATAATTAAAAAGCATCTACTTGGCAAACTTTTTCGTAAATAGAAACAAGCAAATTAACGGTGGAAACTGATAGCATGTAGGTGTGATATGGACACTGATGATAATGACTAAAGCTAGTAACGTCAGCATCAACGGATATGGGCAACCTGCCCCGCCTGCGCACAGCGACGGCACGCCACATCGCACAGCGACGGCCGGGTGCAGCGGTTGTGGAGTGACTTTCATGCTCCCTGAGCCCCTGACATGGAAGGAAGCCAAAGAACTTGACCTATTGAATGCTAGACGCCAAGTTTTAATTCATCATCATCCACGGATTCACGTTGTCACATCCCAAGATAGCGATTCGAGGAGTGACAGCTTTTCTATGATTATATGAATTTAGGAAATAATCGTAACCAAAGCTTGATGAAGATGATGCTTCCTAGGTGGACTAGCTCTTAGAGTCATCCTGCAGCAAACATCTCATAAAACACTAAAACTCGTGGAACGGATTAGGATAAACAGTTAGGGGCTAGCCGTTTCGCAAACTTGGTTATTATGAGGGGTTTTCAAAGAGTGTTATAGTGCATATTATGCAGCAAGATGCTCACTGATTATTTTTTTGGATTTTTCATTTCTTCTCTTTTTTTTGACAAACCGAATGGAAACATGCATGCTAATTTTTATTTTATTTTTTTGGCCACCACAGTGAGCACTCCTTTAGCTTGTACTACAGGATTGTCACATGGGGCTTTAAGGTTTTTCAAATATTTGTATTGTTTTCTATAAAGATGATAAAAACTTACTATGAATTTAAAGTGCAAGAAAGTAAATGGATAACTACCATTGTTACCTTATGGCAAGGGTTCAGAGTTTAGAGTCCTTCGGACAAGACTTCTCATCGTCGTCACTCCTGGGGTGCTTCATCGGATCCCGAGGATGGGGACCCTGATGGTGATAATGACTCAGTTGAGGAGGTTACCTTTTCTTTCCATACTTTTGTAGGTTGTTGCTTTGATGTTGTAGATTCTTCTTTGATTTCCTCCTCCTCAACGTTGCTTTTTTGAGAGCAATTCCTCCGGCGCTGACATCTCCACTTGGACAGGGTGAAAGTTGCAAATCCAAGAGAGTTATAATCTTTAAAATAACAGCGTACCTTTTCTCCTGGGAATTGAAAGTGGACTTGGCCCGATCCATTGTAGATGATGGCGTTGGTGGTGCCGAGGAACGGCCTCCCAAGAATGATGGGTGTCTCATCTTCTTCTCCCATGTCCAGTATCATAAAGTCGGTCGGGACGTAGTGAGTTTGAATTTTGACCATGATGTCTCTTGCTACTCCCTCCGAGAATCTTGTCATGTTGTCCGCCAGCTGCAGCTGCATATAGGTAGGGTATAGAGGTGTATCGAACAATAAATCATATACCTTTTTAGACATAATGTTGACAGCTGATCCGGTGTCGCAGAAAGCATTGTAGAAGGAGCACTGTCCAATAGTGCAATCAATGGCTGGCATGCTTGGGTCCTCTCTCTTGGCTAGGAATGGTGAAGCTAACAGGTGGTCATGCTTGTACTCAACAACCTTGACTACTTGGACTTGCTTTCTCACTTGCCTCCTATTCTTATTCTTTCTCTTCCTATTTGAATTCTTCTTGGCATCTTCAATCGTTGGCTTGACTGGGAAGTAAGCTCCTCTTAGGTCTACAGGAGCTTCAAGGGTCTTGTTCTTGAAACTGAACTTTTCTTTATTGCCCTTGATGGTGAAACAAATCTTATCACTGTCCGTGTAGATGACAGCCTTTGCAGTACTCAGGAATGGTCGGTCAAGGATGATTGGACTTCTGGGATCTCTGCCGGTATCCAGGACTACAAAGTCTACAGGGACATATGATCTCCCGATTCGTATACACACATCATCTAAAATTCCTTCAGGGTGCTTAACCGTCTAGTCTGCAAGTTGCAAACATATATTCGTGTACAACAAAGATGCCCATGGAAAGACTTAGTCAAAGATTACCTTAGGCATGATGTTGATACTGGCGCCTAGATTGCTGACAGCTTTCGGGAAGTCATGCTGCCCAATAGAGGTAGGAATCACAGGTCTCCTTGGATCTCCTCTCTTGGGTGGCATGGACTCATCCTTCCATCCTGATGATGCTTCAACATAGTAACCTGCATATACATCAACAAGATTCACGGTCTCGGGCTCTAGAGATTGCCCTGGAATCTTACCTTCGTTGGTCGGTGGAGCAGCGGCCGCCAGCTGAGCTAATTGTTGTTCTATCATTTTATTAAAGCTAAGCTGGTTCTTAACAGCAGAGGTAAAGCTATCCATTTTAGTGTTTATATTTTCTAGCATTTTATCATTGGATGCAACCTTCCTAGATAAAGTCTCCACAATTTTATTTTGGTTGGAGATTGCTTCTCTCAAAGGCAATTGAGCATAGTTGTTGTAATTAGTGCCTTGAAAGTTACCTGAAAAATTACCTTGGTAGTTGGGCCTTTGCTGATTCCATCCTTGATTTTGAGGATGATAATTGTTGTTGTTGTTGTTGATGAAGTTCACATCCTCACGGGTCTCAAGGCAGCTGTTGCCTGAGTGTCCCATATTGCCACACATTTCACAAGTCATGCATAAATCATTGATGCACATGACATCTTGTCTTTGGTTGGCCTTGTCTTCCAGCTTCTTCATGAGCAGGTCTATTTTATCAGACAACATGTCTACCTCCTTAAGCTGGTGCATTCCCCCACTCCTCTTGCGGGTTGTTTGGTGCTCATCATTTCAATCTTGATTGGAGGCCATCTTTTCCATAAGAGCAGTAGCTTGTGGTATGGTCAATGACATAAATGCACCTCCAGCCGGCGGCATCGGCGTTGTTCGGGTGCTTGTTGGTAAGCCCGTGATAGAACGTTTGCATAAGGAGCCAATTCTCCATCCCATGATGAGGACATTCTGATATGTAGTCTTGAAAGCGTTCCCATGCCTCAGGGACTGACACATCATGTTGTTGCTGGAAACTTAAGATCTTCCCCCTTAGGGCACTTGTCTTACCCATAGGAAAGAACCTTAACAGAAAAGCTGTGGAGCACTTGTCCCAAGTTGTATGATTGTCCTTTGTTGCCATAGAACCACTGCTTTGCCTTTCCCAACAGTGAGAATGGGAACAGATGCAGCAGGATGGCGACTCTTGGTACATCCTTTGTCTTGAAAGTGCTACAAATCTCCAGAAAGTGTTAGAGATGAGCACTTGCATCTTCGTGTGCTTTTCCACAGAACAAGTTGGCTTGCACCATGGTGATAAGGGCTGGCTTGAGCTCAAATCCATTCTCCCCAACTTCGACGTTAGGTCCAGTGCGGATGTTGTTGGTGTTTGGAGCGGAGAACTCGCGCAGTGACTTATCAGCCATTTTCTCAAAAACTGGTGCTAAGTTGCCTTCTTGTTGCTCTTCTTCTTCACTTATAGGAGCTTGCTCCTCCAAAGAACGAACCTCAGCAGTGGGTGTCTTTTATGGAGATTCAAAGATTTCTCTCACTTGATGGAATTTCCTTCTTCGAAAGAGTTTCTCTGGATTTTCAACGTAGTTATCTGGCAGATCAAAACCACCCATTCATTACCCTGCATAAGATATCACAAAGATAAAAAGCACAAGGGTAAGCCTACATTGAGTAGGGGTCTATGGTTTTCACTATCTCATTGGTTTATTAGGTCTATCGCTATCCCTTTAATCGCCAATTGCCTTCCCCGGCAACGGCGCCAAAAATTGCATGTTGACACCTCTTAATGTTATCTCTAGCAACGGTGCCACAAATGCTTGAGCAGAGCACCGCCACTAGAATGCCAAGTTGTCATCCCCAGCATAACACAAAGGGGTGTGGTATTAAATCATGCCACCATTTAGAATATAGAAATAGTATCCGCAAGCGCACAGATCAAATACCATTGTAGCATTTTACCCGGAGTATTACGGGTTGTCATTTATATTTTCCCAAAGGAAGGTCTACATGGCTCTCGTGTAAAGGCAGCGTGTTAACCTAGGGTGTAATAGATAGGCATAACCATGTCCTCGCTACTCAATGCAGGGGTAAGTCACAAGATAAATGATAAGATAAGTATATAATCATCAGCATAAACAGATAGAAACTCCTAGCTATATCATTAGAGTTACTAGCAAAACATCAAGAGATATTCCTGGGTTATTCCTAGCTACATGTCAATGCATATTATGGTTAGTGCAATACACTTAGTAGTCATAGCTAAGGTTAGCATTATATCTATTCATAGTGGACATACTAGGGAAGTTTGAGAACATAGCACACCCTTCCTTCATACAAAAGCCCTACTGTGCCTATAAACGAGGTTTGGACTACATAGAACTCAACAGGATTGTTACACCTGCGATCTGCCAAGCCCGGCCTATACGGTGCATTCGCAGATAAACAACGTATAAGCATCATGCTTACACAATGTTTACCACTCACCCAACGATCAATTAGATGAGCACTATACGAACCTATAGATAAGTATAATGTCAATCTAGCTATACTAAACATATAACCATAATAGACAAAGAACAATATAACTATGAATATAAGTAGATAAGTATTCATCAATTCAATTGTAGCAATCATATAACTATACAATGAAAGAGGACAAAGGCGAGAGGAGGTAAGAACTATACCAAATCCAAGCTCTTGATGGCTCCGGAATCCAAGCCTGTGCTTGCCTCCCTCTAGTTCTAACTAGCTATCTAGACCCTAGCTAAGGAGCTCTGATTAGGGTTTCTGGCTGATGATCGGACTTCGAATGAGGAATGAATGAATGTGCCTCCTCCCCTAGGGGGGTCCTGCCTTCCTTTTATAGCCCTGGGCGATGATCGTGAGCCATCGGATGAAACCGACATTGACAGGCGGCTAGGATTGATCCTCAAAGGCGGTGGAGCAAACCGAGCGAACCGGGCCGTGACCGGGCCCCAGGCCAGACCGGCCGGTCTAGGATGGGACCGGCCCGTCCCACCTGGTGGCCGCTGGCCCCCCGGCTCGGCGTGGTGCCTTCTCGTCTCTTCTAGAATGTTCCCCGTGTTGCCGCGGTGTCCGTTTTTCCGTTCTACGTTCCGATAAGCTCTCGCGGTTGCGTCTTTTCGATTTACGCTGCGAAAACAAATGAAACACCAAAACTCGTGGAATTCTGTCAGTGTAAACCCTATATCTACTTCGGTGATCACAATTGCATCCTTTTCATGGCTAGTTGACGGTTAGTTTCATACAATAACGACCGTCAACAAACCGCTGTGTAAAAGAAACAACACACTAAGAGAACGGTTAAATTAAGAGAACCGGCCACAAGCGGCTCTTGTACACCGCCCTTAAGTGGACCGTCTGTTGATTTTTGCTAGTGGCGTCCTTTGACTAAAACCGCATGTAGAAATATTTTCATACCGTTGTACACAAATGCTCGTGATACTAGTGTAAGTGTAAGCCTTTACATGAGAACACGTTCTATAATAACCTTTCACATGTCATCGTTATGTCATGCTATTGTCATATACATAACCCTGTTTTTCTATATCTATATCTATACCTAATATATATATATATATAGACAAAATTTCTCTCCATCCATTTTTTGGTCCGGCTCTCCCTTACTTAACTAATTTTATGAATATGAAAATTGCTTATAGCCCTTCTCTTTATATAATAAGTGCAGGTCTAGATAGATATGATTCCTAATCCAATTAGTCTTCTCCGATCCTAAGTAATCTGAATGGGAATCCTAATCAAAATATAAAAACTATGTATAGGAATAGAAATCTCCTGCTCAGCTACGCTCTTTTTTTTCCAATTTCGGTCGAGTACACCATCCTTTTCAAATTTATTGTTGAAGATACTATTTTCTTTTTTTTTTTTCATGAGCCGTAAGTCCACAGCATGCATAAATATATATAGGCTCACAAGGTTTCCTATTGACTTGAGTTAAAATCCCTTACTAATTATATTTAAAGTCCCTTACTAATCCTATTTTAATATATAGATACCGTGAGGAGTTCTATTGTTTTATTATCCGTTTTTTTAGTTTTCCTTGGGTATGTTTGGCAGTATTGTAATTATTTTCACCTGTAAAACACTTGCGCTTGTAATTCCTTGTGCACATGAATATCATTTGATTTTGTTTGCTAGTGGAAAATGCTGTTTGGTAGCAGTAGGAGCCATGGATCGCCGCGTTGGAGACCTTGATGGCCGTACAATTGCCCCTATGCCAAGCTCTCGCCTGCTAATCGCGAGGCTCTACAGTTCCGGCCCGGTGCTCAGCGTGGTCGTTACTGAAGACTTCCACGGCACCACAGGCTTCGGCGGTGGCCTGCAGCTGTCGGCTGTGCTGGACCCACGCATCTCCTTCTCCAGCAACTTCGCGATCGAGGCCCCGCCGCCGGTGCAAAACCGAGTGATGAGCCTGGAGCCAGGAGGGGGACATCAACTTCGATTCTCAGTGGACAGCCATCCCATGATAACCGCCGACCAGCTCTTCCCCAAGGGCAGGATCCTTCCCCTCAAGGACAACGGCAACGATGGTCGCGCCAACTGCTTCGCCGCAGTGCGGCCGCACTGTACCCACCATGCTACACAATGAGCTCCGTGGCAGCGGTGCGAACGACGACGATGAATGGGCCTCCTTCGCTAGCAAGGCGTCTAGCCGATGACACCGACATGGTTACCACCGACATCACGGCCGTGTCCAATCTTGTTGGCAACTTGGCATCCGCGATGAGGGGCCGCAACTCGCAAGCATGATGATGAGCCTGATAATGGTAATAATGGTAAACAAGCGTGAGTAACCACCCCATAGCAAGCATAACATAAGGGGTGTAGGCTCAAAGGTTTGACACTGGTGGAACTATGTTAAGCAATTTTAGTTACTCATATTTTATTCATTAAGCCAATGTAACTATTTTATGCTTAAGCCCTAAAGTGGAGAATAGAATTAATGCCAATTTAACAATAAACCAGAACCAACTAATGAGAAAGGATCTAGGCCACTCATGACCAAGGGCACGATTGGCATAATAGTTTAAATTAACTCTGCCATGGGTCATGAATCCCATGTCACACTTCCGAGGTATGCTGGCAGGGTTTCACTACGAGCTTTTCCGAAGCCCCCTAACAACTCAAAAGCCTCAAGGCCTCAGCGGCACTCAAATATGGATACCCCATACCAGCAATGTCACACATGGCCATGGCATATAGCACACATGTGGCCAAAGACCAACTCCATGCCCATCATGGCACCCCTCTTGTGCCTTTCAATAACTACTAACAAGCTAAGAAAGTTCAGAGTACTAAGACAAATCAAGAGCCATATATAGTCCTTGTGGTTGTACAAAATCTCTTGGGTTGCTGCTTTGAGAATTTAGTCCCTACGGAGAGCACAAGAACACTTAAAATGGCCTAGTTCTGGCCCCTAAATTCATGTTGCTCAAAGCATTATTTTAACAATTGATTCCATATAGGCACTAATCAAGGTTAACAAAATTATAGTGGTTGCTCGCAAGTCTAAGCAATAAAATCGATATGAATAAACCCACAGGTAACAAGGAATAAGAGTCAAGTCTAGGCAAGTCCTTAGGGCACATCAATTTAGACACATGCACATGAAAGGGTGAATTAAAGTGGATAGGTGAAAGGCGCCTGATATTATATTAGGAGTTGCTTCATTATAGCATCCTGCAAGTAGCATATTTATAGTTGTTGATGCATATATGGGTTACACAGCAAAGTACTAGAATGCATACCCGGGTGGGACTCTATAGGGACAGGTGCACCTAGGATTGTTCTACTTTCAATAGGCTACCTCAAACACGTCCATTTGACCTAGAGACAAAAGGAGAACTATAATTCAGGTTGGAAAAGGAAAATTGGATTTGAATAAAAATTGATAAATTATATTGTGCTTGATTTATTGATTCTGAGTTAGCTACGACCCTTCACTATATACAGGGTAGGAGGTCTTGCCCCATTGGAGATTGTTTACAACTCAAACTCAGCACAAGAATCTCTATGTCCTAGTCGAACTTGCAAAAACCAGCCAAGACACCATCCAAAACTAGCTCAATCAGTTTTGCCAAACCAACTTAGCTGCTTCCAGTAACCAGCTTGACCAGTCTGCCTAGGCAACCGAGCGGTGCCCATTTAGGTAATCAAAATATCCCCTCTTTTTTCTGTAAAGCTTGAATACCGAAAACCACTTATATGGCCTCAATAAGACAAAGAATGATATCTATACATAATACATTTTCCATAATGCAACTAAGGGCGATATTTGCACTATCAGTCCGTTACTAGCTAAACATCTTGCCACACTTGGGTAATATGTCTTCGAGCACCTCCCATTGAGAACTCTAGGTAGATGGTCACCATGAAATGCCTCCGTCAATACCAAACAATGTTGTTGTTGTTTCTAGGGGTATCTAGAACCATCCACTGGCTCTAGAAATTAATTGGTGAAGAATAAATTTTGAAATTTGATAGAAAACTTTTGCATGTTTCAAATGTTTCTAGGGGTGGCTGAAAACAGCATATTTCAAGCTATCTATGAAAATTCTATTTTCAGGGACGGTTGTGTAAACCGTCTCTAGAAATCGATTATTAGGGGCGGCTGACAATGTCAACCATCTCTAGAAATTGGTCTCCACTGTGGTGACCGATTTTTGGCCCGCCGGACATTGCCCTCTAGAGACCGATTTTCAGATGCGGTTGTATATCTGAAAATGGATGATTTCTAGAGATGATCAGACAGAGGCGGTTGTGACCGTGGAAAATTGGTTCCGCAACAATGTCAGTGATAAACAGTGGCATATGTGCTAGAAGTCGCACTTTCCTTTGGCTACAGGCCGTTCATGTGGCGAGGAAAACACTTGTGGGTCTGATGTATTTGTATTGAAAAAAAGTTCTCTGACGCATGAAATGGATAGCTCATATATCCTATCAAACACAGCAGAGATGGGCAGGCCATGTGCGCCAGTATATGTCCACTGTAAATTTGCTAATAAGCTTGCCCATGGATACTTTTTATTACTAGTTTGTCAATCTACAAGTAGAAGTGGAGTCATTTTATTTATGGGGAAGAGCTTCACGTACAATCTATTTGTACTATTCCATTACAGCTATGCGTTTTCAACCTTTTGATTAGCAACCATCAAACTAAATCAAGGATCTTCTCGCAACAGAAGTTGTACGCATGTGTTGTACATATACAATCATGAGCTGTGCTAAACATGGCCCAAAATGGATAAATGGTACAAGTAATGTGTTCTAATTTTTTACTTTCCAGTATAGTGTGATGAAGTATGGTATCTTTCAAATCTTTAGTAACGTCAGCAGCATTGGACATGAATGGGCAACCGGCCACGCCTGCGCACAGCGACGGTATGCCACATCGCACTTGTCGTGAGCGGAGTGATTATCTAGCTCTAGAATCTTGAAAATGACACAAAGTGATATCATTTGGAGGTATATCTTTATTTTAAATTTGATTTAGCAGCGACACTGCGACAACCAAGTATGTGCTAGAAATCTCATTTTTCCTTTCGCTGGAGGCCGTTCACGTGGCAAAAAAACACTTGTGAGTTATCTTTACTTTTGTCGTTCGTGCATATTTTGTTCGTGCAGTTGTCGTTCGTGCCCTACCAAGCACAGTGGAGATACGCTGGCCATCATATCGGTGCCAGTATATGTCGCATTATAAAGCTGCTAAGTAGCTTGTCCTTTGGATAATCTTTACTTTTGGAACTATCATGATTTATACTGTGTGCAGGAATTTAGTATTCTATCTGTCCATTCAAATCTATATTTGTTGGTGTGCACCTAAACTTGCATAATTAAAAACCATCTACTTGGCAAACTTTTTCGTAAATAGAAACAAGCAAATTAACGGTGGAAACTGATAGCATGTAGGTGTGATATGGACACTGATGATAATGACTAAAGCTAGTAACGTCAGCATCAACGGATATGGGCAACCTGCCCCGCCTGCGCACAGCGACGGCACACCACATCGCACAGCGACGGCCGGGTGCAGCGGTTGTGGAGTGACTTTCATGCTCCCTGAGCCCCTGACATGGAAGGAAGCCAAAGAACTTGACCTATTGAATGCTAGACGCCAAGTTTTAATTCATCATCATCCACGGATTCACGTTGTCACATCCCAAGATAGCGATTCGAGGAGTGACAGCTTTTCTATGATTATATGAATTTAGGAAATAATCGTAACCATATAAGGCTTGATGTAAATATTTATCATTGAAGCTATAACCATATTGATCGTACAAGATACAAGTGGTATATATTGTTCGTAATTTATTTACATCTCGATCAGGTCCAAGCGCCCAAGTATTTATCGTTGCCTTGAATGCCAAGGTGCCATCAGGTGCTAGCACTTAGTTCACACATATTAGATATATAATTAATTTTAACAAAATACGTTCCATACACAAAAAAAAAAAAGAAAACCAGCAGTAGTTATCTTTATCTACTTACCTGCAGCAAAAACCCGTTCATGCATATATAGTGAAATTTGCTTCATAAGCATATATATGAAATTTTCGTCTTTTTGAAAAGAATAATCTATTGATATAATGAACAACTTGAAATGGTACATGGATCTGATATGATTTGAATTTATGTATTTGACAAGAATAACCCATGAGGATGCTGAGGTTATGGCTTTACCTTTAACTTTCTACATATCAGTGTGGACATGTGTTGTTCAGACTTACAGGACAGCAAAGATAATGCTATCGTTGCTTTGCTTTAATTCTCCATTCCACGCTAGTTTTGTCTACGTGGCTTGGTGAAATTGCCAAATAGGCTAAGAGGCGGTGATTTGGGAATTTGAAGCTTTTACAGACGATTTCTAAAATAGCTAACGACATAAGTCCAGATTATACAATAACCAAGAGCCTTTTGACAGTGGGCTATTACTTAATACGCAACTACTACAAAAACCATTTGTAAAGACATCTCCTTTTTGAATAGAGGCAGCTCAATCTACAACCCCCTCTAAAAAATAGGACCCTAAATGAGCCGTCTCTAGAAATGCATTTGTAGGGATGGCTCGTATTTTCAGCCATCTCTACAAAATGACACTATCTTTAGAGGAGGCTCAAGATGTGGCCACCTCTACAAATCAATTTATAGAGGTGGCTGGATCTAGAGCCGCCTCTAAAAATAGGTGCAGTAAAAAAAAATCCATAACTTTACAAATAAAGTTGCATGAAAATAAACTTTATATCATAGTTGTATATCTCAAAAAGATCTACAACTTTGCAATTGGCAACTATTTTATTTGAAGTTATTGGCATCTAGCAAATTCTTTTTGAAGTTCTCATATTTTGAAATTCAATTTTTTAGTTTTCCAAATGATCTTGGATGGAGAAATGAACAAAACAAAAGTTATAGATCTCGAAGAGCTATACAAGTTTGTAG
Source organism: Chrysopogon serrulatus (assembly GCA_015844335.1). Taxonomy (NCBI): domain Eukaryota; kingdom Viridiplantae; phylum Streptophyta; class Magnoliopsida; order Poales; family Poaceae; genus Chrysopogon; species Chrysopogon serrulatus. The sequence goes on along the minus strand of JADLZL010008333.1, from coordinate 41,222 downwards.
TTGACAACTTCTTCATTTGAAATCATTTGTTCAAGAAAAATTATATTTGCATTTCTTACATTTAAAATTCTAATTTTTCAAATGACCACCAATGGAGAAAACCACCAAACCAATGTTGTAGTACTCGACGACATCTACAATTTGCAGTTGAAAACTTTTTCACTTAAATTCGTCTAGGGTCCCAAATACTCATTTAGAAATCGGGTGAAGTGAATACGGGGGGGGGGGGGAATGTTTGTGCCCTTTGTTCGTGCCGGAGGTTGTGGGTTCAAACCCCCCACGGCCACACGAAGCGCGCGCATTTCACGTGAAAAAGCTACTTCATAGGGGCTTCCCCATATTAATCTTTTTTGCTATTTTTTTACTCAATTTGTGATTCCTCGATGGTTTCTAGGAAACAATTTGTAGAGGTGGCTCTTGTTGCAAGCGGCCTCTAGAAATTGATATGTAGAGGCCTATTTTTTAGGGACGGCTAGGCAGCCACCTGAACAACTCACATATTTCTTGCAATGTATGCTTAGAGGCAGTTGCCTCAATAGGGCATCTACTGTGGCCTCCAAAAAGACTTGTTGAACTAGCGAATGGCCAATAGTTAACTGTGGCCAAGTTCCCCTTGGTGACTTTTGGTCCAGCATTTGAACATTTCTTGATGGCTGTAACGCCCTAAAATTTGCATGTTTTCAAAATAGTTAGAATGATGTAATTATACATTTGTGTGTGTGCATTGCAATCTAGGAAAAATAATAAAGTTTATTAAATTAAAATCAACTATAAGGCTAGATACATGATTGTGCACTCATACCGCTGCTTATATTTTTGTATTGTCTGCTTTGATCAAAACTCAAGTGAATTCAAAATCTCTTTTGAAAACCAATTTGGAAAATTTGTTCGGAAAAAAAGAAAACAACAAAGCTCTTCCTCTTCCAATCTGGCCGACGGCCCAATGCCCTAGCCCGCGCGGCTCTCTCTCCCTCCCCTCTCTTTCTTGCCGACGGGCCGCCCTCATCCCTCACTCAGCACGGCCCAGCAGCACAGCCTAGCAGCCTAGCCGCGCTTGGCCTCCTTCCCTCTCAGCTAAGCCACCGACAGCAGGACCCCGCCCCTTTCTCTCATTGACACCATGGGCCCATGGCACAGCGCCGTCTTCTACCTCGCATCGGCTCTAGGATGGACTCTATTCCGATCAAGTCCGACCCCGCGCCGAATCCGAGTGTGCACCGCCCCTCTGCTCCATAAATAGCACCCCCTACACCTACCTCCCCCCAATCCAAGCCCTTGAGCATCCATCGCCTCAACTCGAGCCTCAGCAGCCGCCAAACCCAGCTCAAAGCCTCCGAGCTCGCTGCCCACACCGTCCCACTGTTTCATCGCTTCGCCGCCTTCGTAAGCCCTAGAACGACGAGATTCGAGTCAATTTGCGAAGCCGCCGAATCTCTCCATCATCTTTTTCTCTCTCATGTTCAAGCTCTAATCATCATCGAACCTTGCAGGAGCCGTCGTCCACATCCCCAAGTCGCAGGCCATCTCCAACCGCTTCCCGTCAATGAAAACACCTTTGGTGAGTTCGCATCCATCCTTTTTATTCCCGCACACTTCCTGAAACATCCTCGATTTTTCTCGAAGGAAAAATCCACAGAATGAGTTATAATGTGATAAAACCACGAAGTGATCCCATCACATTATCATATATCGATAGATATCACGGTCATACAAATGTGAGATTACAAGTTTTACATGATACAACAACATCTGGGTACACACCTATTACAGAGTAATTCTAGCGGAATTATATCTAATCGTCATCAGAGTTGGCGGAAGTAGTCGTCGGGTGAAGGCTCCTCCTTCACGGGCATCATCAGAGTAGTGTCAGCAGCATAGATTCCATCTTCTGAACCAAACTTGAGCGCAGGCACGAGACCTCATAATCCTTCACTATTCGACATCTCTGAGAAGCAGTAAATCTGCACACCGCCAGATGTGTGCAGGCCATGGTCAGCACCGATGAGCTTTAGTGGAAAAGATAAAACAAGGGATCTGGCGATCCTAATATTTGGCTGTGGTTTGCATCCTTAGCGCATGCAAAATAGTAACAAATAGTAATTAATATAATAATTCATCAAGTTTTAACACATTCCCATCCACACACATCCACACATCCATCCATCACCCCATCCATCCATCCCAACCCATCCACCTCTTCCACCACATCTCATCTCACTCGTGTCGACAGGCCAACTCCCACTCGGCCTGCCTCAACGGTCCACGACCGGCTCTATCTCACAACACGGGGGAGAGAAGAAGACTCATCTCCTATCTAGTGAAGCAGGTCCCAGGAAAGGTCCATAGCCGACAAGTCGGCTTATGTATCGATCGATCAACCATAACACTCTGCAGAGGTTTCACATACCCATAAGATAGCCATCCTCGACCAGGCCTAGTCTAGGCAAATTCCGGCTGCTTGCTTGATAGACTGATGCCATCCTACCACTTAGCCCCAGGTCACCCCCGCGAACCCAAGACGCTAAGACTGGGGGAGGTAGTACCGGGCCCATCCAGTGGTACTGCCGACTAGAACGGCATAGGAACTTCCGACATCTATGCCGCCCACCCTATCACCTCGCAACCTAGCAGTAATGGCATCACTCATACCAAGTAGTCCAACCGTCTCTCCCATTACAAGAGAGCGAGTGGTATGCAAGGATTCCCTGTGAGTCTCGAGTACTAGTAAGTCCTTAGGGCTGACCAAGCCGGACATCTTCATCGGGTTTACCATTTTACGTGCCACCACAAAGACCCCCCCGTCCCTGGCTCCACCTCTCAACAAAGGCTCACACCCCGTGATCCCACCTCACACACCTCATCACATATACCCGCCACAGGTATTCATCTCATAGGATGCCCAGGTCACATCACACGGCAAACTCGCCTCAAGCTCGTCACATATCCCAGCTCGGCCGACACAACCCTCACTCTCCACGCACCCAAGACTCACGCAGCACACTCACCATCCACCAAGTCTGGCATCCCAAGCCAAACCATACCCAGGGGTTCACCACCAGCATCACATCACAGATACAATGCGAGTGGAGTTAAAGTAAGTATGGTGATATAAATGCAAGCAAGCAGACAAGTAGATAACAGTAAGTGAGCGTGAGCGCAAAGCTGGGTGACATGGAAGTGAGGTTGCAATCAAGTAATAAAGGCTCAGGCAATAGCATGCATTCATATACTAGCAAAGGAATAATTATAAAGCGCTAGCAGTTTTAAGTATTATGCAATGCCTAATAGGATTCTCTGAAAGAGGGTGCTGCCATGACACCTGCGATGTCGTGGAAGTAGTGGTACAATTCTCCATCCATAGGGGTAGTCGTTAGGTCGGCTCCATCCTGCGGGTCCTTTCGTCCACGTTCTCTTTCTCCCGCGAAGTCTCGATCCGAAGTCCGTTGTACTCGAAGTAGCTACTCCGTGAAGCGACACACACGGGCAAGAAAACACACAATACTCGAAAAGACGCAAGGCGCAGAAGATCCATTAACACAAGTGAACTTTAAGAGGTACGCGACTTAGCCCTCTCGGCGGATGTCCAATCCTCGGGCCAAAATGAAAAGAGTGGTAGTTTGCCACATATAAGCTGGATGGCCAAGCCCGTATGGCTTTAAGATAAATGGGTTAAACCGAGCTTATCTATAGCAAACACCACAGCTCACGTTCTCTCGATCCGGGGCGTCATGGAGTTGACGAGAATCGAAAGACAAAGCTTAGCGTAAGGATAAGTAAGAACAACGGGGCTCGGCTCTTGTAGCCTTTTCCCGACAAGTCACAATTGGACGTAGAGAGTAAATAGAATCGACAATACTATTGTGACTTTGCGCTATTGTACTTCAACTATCCCGCCATCATATCCAGTGGTAGTAGAAGTGGTCGGTGCAAAATAAACAAGGCAACAACTTCGGTCTTCTCGACCCACACGACACAATCACATCGGGAGCCGAGAAGTGAAAAGTTAGCTAGGCACATCTATGTCATGTTCCCGGTCACATCTCCAGTGGAGATGGTTTCACTTGGTCGATCGAGTCGACTCGCACGGTCCGAAGCATGACATCGACTATCGCTTAGCTAACTAAAGAAAGGTAGTCCGATCTTTGATCCATTCGCCATAAACTAGACGGGATCGAATAGAGCGGGCTAGCGAGGTAGAAAAGCAAGTTCGATCAAAGAGCAGTGGTCTACTTCCAATGCACATGCCACGATAACAGACGGGGCATCGGAAGGTAGCAACATTCCAAAGAACGAGTGCGCAAACCACCCACAGGGTACCCGACCTAGGTGCACTGGCACTAAGGCATCTCTCGGATTCATAGCGGTGCGGTTGTCACCGCGAGAATCAAAGAAACACGACGGTCATATAGGGTATGAGCATACAGAGGTTTGTGCACGAAGAACGACTAAAAGACAAACAAGGTATAGCTCCATAGTCATGGCGAGGTGAGCTCGCGACCACAAGCTATACTAGTGAGGGGCTCGAGTTACACTCGGCATTACGGCCATGGCGAGACGAATCCCGCGATCGCAATATCCGAATGAGATATGATTCCTCTACCGGCTCGAAGGCACGGTCCACGATAGACACACAACATCCATCAATAAGATCCAATAACACGATAACAAGTCAACTCGAAAAGACTGGAGTAGCACAATTCCATAGAATTATAATGGATGGGTCCTGTATTACAAAGATACATATACAACGGGGTCATCGGGGAGCGGGTACAACAAAGTGTAGGCACGTAAAGTAAAAAGGACCGAGGGGGTCCAGGGGGGTCACGGCTTGCAACGGACAAGGTCATAGGGACTCTCGACGGCCCGTCCTCACATCGAGGTGGCCGGAGCGACGTCGTCAAGCTAGGGTTTCCGCAGATCCGCTAAAGCAACCAAAGGGGGCATTCCTGCAGTCCAAGATGAGTCAAGCTATGGCATGGTGTCCAGATTTCTGGGGTTCGCGTCAGGGTCACGGGCGGCATGTCCTCCCCGACGTCCGCGCACGCCGTGGATCCGCTTTGACTATGGCCGGTCACGTGCGTGTGTGCGTTTGTGTTCCATGTGGGCAAGGCACGAAGGCCGGTCACGCTGTTCGAGGGCTCACCGGGCGGTGGAGTCGTTCGGGCGAGGCGCGTTGTCCGTGGTCGTTGTCGTGGTACATGGCGAGGATGGCGGGGCATCCCCAAACGTCTCCGGTGATGGCAGGAGTGTCGTGGCCAGCTGTGGCTTGTTGCAGCCACCCATGGCCATCTCCGGCTGGCTGCAGCCAAGTCTGGCCGGCTGTTGCTGGTTGTGGCTGGCCACGGCTGGCTGCTGGTGACCAGCAGTGGCTGTGGTTGACCGGGGCAGGCTGCAGGTGGCCGGGCGTGTCGGGGCGTTGGCTGCAACATCCCTGCAGTGTGTGTTGCACGGCGCGAAGGCCGGAGTCAGACAAGGTTCTCAACGCAAACGGGGCTGTAGCTTGGGCTTTGGGAAAGCTCACCGGCGTGGTGTGGAGCTGCAGCAGCGGTGGAGGTCGTCGTGGTATGGCGTTCCAGCGACTATGCAGTGGGGTTGGCGTGGTGCTGCAGTTGCTGCTCGCCGTGGTGTTGGGTGACGGCGCTGCTCGATGGAGACGGCGTCGGCGCCGCGGACGTGCTGGTCGACGCAGGGCAGAGGGTGGCGGGAACGCGCGGCGTTCGGCCGCCGCGGTGCCGCTGGTGCAGGTGGCGCGGTCGGCGTGTGGGGCGTGGTCGTGTGCTGGCTTCGGGCGCTGCCGCGGGGCCGCCGGGCGTTCGGTGCTTGGCGGCGTGCGTGGTGGCGACGGTGCGAGCAGGGTCGTCGTCGCCGTGCATTGTCGTGACGAGCGTAGACGGAGACGGCCAGCCGGGGTCGTGGTAGGGCGACGGTGTGGAAGGGCTCTCGCCGAGTCGCCGGAGCGAGTGGCGCAGGCGTCCGCGCGACGCGGGTGTCGTGGGTTCCCGTGGTGTGCAGCAGCGATGGCGTCTTGCCGTGGGCCGCGCGGGTGTTGACGTGGCACGGGCGTCGGGCTGGGCGTCGCTTCGTAACGCGTCGGGCCGGAGGTGCGGTGTGGCGCGTGGCGTGGGTCTGCGGCGGCGCCGGGCGATGGAACTCCAGCCGACGCCGTCGTTTTTGGCGGCTTGGCGTGTGTGCTAGGAGTGGCGCTGCCGCAGCATCTTCGCGATGTACTGGGTGCTCCATTCTACGGCCGGGCTCGGTGCTCGCTCGCCGAGGAGCCCGGTGCGTTGTCGCGGGGCGGGGAGACGGTCCGGGCCGGTCGTCGCTGCCGTGTATCGTGGCGTGGGCGCGCGACGGGCGCGGCTAGTCCCGGCGACGCGCGCGCGCCGGTGGCGAGGATGCACCGGACGGCGTGGCGGGCGAGAAACTCGGTAGCCTTGATGGTCGGGCAGCGCCGCGGTGGCGTAGGAGAGCGGCGAGCAGCGTAAAGAAGAGAGAGTGGCGCCGCCATGGGGAGAGAGATGCGGCGGTGGCCGGCCGCACGGCATTTATATGGCGCGATGGCTAGGGTTCGTAGGTGATGGACGGTGGATCCTGGCGTGCGGTATCCGACGGCACGGAAGTCAAAGGGAAAAGGCGCGGGCGCCGAGGTCGCGGCGCGTTGTGTCGGCAATGGGCGGCGTCCCCTGCGCCGCTGCTCCTAGGGTTTGGACAGGGGCGCCGCTTCATGGGCCATCGTGGGCCGCGCGGGGCGAGCAGCAGCCGTCTGGGCTTTGGGCGGTCGGTCGGGCCCGACAAAGAGGGAGGAAGGAGGGTAGGCGAGCCGGGCTTGCCGGTTTGGGTGAGGCCGGTGTGGGCTGGTTTGAGGTCCAAGGAAGAGAAAGGTTTATCCATTTTTACGAATAGATTTTCACATATTGTCATGGCATAATGTGTGTGTATATATTTAGTAACTCTCCAAGGAAGAGATTTAAGATGATAGTAAAAAAAAGGAGGATGTGAAGAAAAACCATAAGGAGGATAAAGGACTTTCTTTCCTCATTCTATGGTCCTAGTAATGAGAAGGGTTAGGGTAGGGGCTTGGATAAGAGCAAAAAGGATTTCCTCCTTTTATGATGCACGGGAATTCCTATGGACTCGTGCACTCCAAACTCCAAAACAAACTCGCATTCGAATTCAACCCAAGATTGCCAACATTCTCCTACAAGCAATACTATATGGTTGCAACGGTCGCTAGCAATTCCTCCTACGTTCGACCTGACAACCATATGTTTCACATGATCGCAAGAAAAATTTTGAAAGTTCACATTTTTGGTTTACGGAAAATTTCGGGTTGTTACAGTACTACCCCCTCATCAGGATCTCGTCCCCGAGATTTAAGAGTTAGTGTCACTAAAAAGGATGGTCCTTGGTGTCAAGACATATGCAACAATGCTTTTGGTTGCAAAAGGATTTGAAGAAGGTGCTTTCGAAAAGATGGTTTTGCATAAAGCTCTTTTAAAATGGAAATATTTATGCCTTATAAAGAAGGGGAAGAGCTTTTGAAGAATCAAATAGTTTTATTAGAATATTAATTTGAAAAATTTGAGAAAAGCTCTTTTGAAATAGTAATGGGGACTTTTGAAATATAGTTCCAAACTATTTGTTTTGCAAATTTTCCAAATAAGAAGGATACAACCCTAGGGTTTTAAAATCATTATAAAAGTGATTTGAAGGTGGGTTGTACCCCATTTTATTTTGAAAATAATTTTGAAATCGTTTTCTTGTTTTGAAAAGGTAAAGTTTTTTTTTAACTCATGTTTTGGTGTAAAAGAAACTTTTTAGGTTTTCGCAATTCATGTTTCAAATATCTTTTTGAAGATGCATTTTGCAAATCGAGGGTTTTCAATCAGAGAGGGCATTTGAGCATGCATGGTTGAAAATCAAATCAATTTTGAAATGGACGAGTAAAGACTTGATGCTTCGGTCCGATAATTCCATATGGCGGTCATGGTCACTTGTCTAGTCATAACATGGCTTGGTTGTAGCCTGGAGTCATACGTAGATAAAATAATCTTATAGTATGCACTCAGGCAATATAAACACAAGAAGCATAAGAAGCAGTAAGATCCAAGCAATCAAGCAGCATTACAACTCCTATATGCGTAGTGTTGACTGAAGGCGACTCCTAATCCTTTAGTCTCACACATCTACCGATCTGTCGTGGGCAGTAAAAAGGGTGTCATTCCCTAAAGGTCAACTTTAAGGAGCAGGATTGGTTGGTTAGTAGCAGAATTCAAGGCAGAGAGCGGGAATCAAGTGTTAGTGGCTAAGACTCTTCTACAGATACAATGTTTGGCTTCTATACTAGTGTTTGGTTCTAAAGGTCTCGTCCTAGGGTCAAGTATGGCTCTGATACCAACTGAAACATCCTCGATTTTTCTCGAAGGAAAAATCCACAGAATGAGTTATAATGTGATAAAACCACGAAGTGATCCCATCACATTATCATATATCAGTAGATATCACAGTCATACAGGGTGAGATTACAAGTTTTACATGATACAACAACATCTGGGTACACACCTATTACAGAGTAATTCTAGCGGAATTATATCTAATCATCATTAGAGTTGGCGGAAGTAGTCGTCGGGTGAAGGCTCCTCCTTCACGGGCATCATCAGAGTAGTGTCAGCAGCATAGATTCCATCTTCTGAACCAAACTTGAGCGCAGGCACGAGACCTCCTAATCCTTCACTATTCGACATCTCTCGAGAAGCAAAGAAATCTGCACACCGCCGATGTGTGCAGGCCATGGTCAAGACCGATGAGCTTTAGTGGAAAAAGATAAAACAAGGGATCCGGGCGATCCTAATATTTAGCTGTGGTTTGCATCCTTAGCGCATGCAAAATAGTAACAAGTAGTAATTAATATAATAATTCATCAAGTTTTAACACATTCCCATCCACACACATCCACACATCCATCCATCACCCCATCCATCCATCCCAACCCATCCACCTCTTCCACCACATCTCATCTCACTCGTGTCGACAGGCCAACTCCCACTCGGCCTGCCTCAACGGTCCACGACCGGCTCTATCTCACAACACGGGGAGAGAAGAAGACTCATCTCCTATCTAGTGAAGCAGGTCCCAGGAAAGGTCCATAGCCGACAAGTCGGCTTATGTATCGATCGATCAACCATAACACTCTGCAGAGGTTTCACATACCCACAAGATAGCCATCCTCGACCAGGCCTAGTCTAGGCAAATTCCGGCTGCTTGCTTGATAGACCGATGCCATCCTACCACTTAGCCCTGGGTCACCCCGGCGAACCGGCACGCTAAGACTGGGGGAGGCAGTACCGGGCCCATCCAGTGGTACTGCCGACTAGAACGGCATAGGAACTTCCGACATCTATGCCGCCCACCCTATCACCTCGCAACCTAGCAGTAATGGCATCACTCATACCAAGTAGTCCAACCGTCTCTCCCATTACAAGAGAGCGAGTGGTATGCAAGGATTCCCGGTGAGTCTGAGTACTAGTAATTCCTTAGGGCTGACCAAGCTGGACATCTTCATCAGGTTTACCATTTTACGTGCCACCACAGCACCCCTGTCCTGGGCTCCACCTCTCAACAGGCTCACACCCAGGATCCCACCTCACACACCTCATCACATATACCCGCCACAGGTATTCATCTCATAGGATGCCCAGGTCACATCACACGGCAAACTCGCCTCAAGCTCGTCACATATCCCAGCTCGGCCGACACAACCCTCACTCTCCACGCACCCAAGACTCACGCAGCACACTCACCATCCACCAAGTCCGGCATCCCAAGCCAAACCATACCCGAGGGTTCACCACCATCACATCACGTATACAATGCGAGTGGAGTTAAAGTAAGTATGGTGATATAAATGCAAAGCAAGCGCACAAGTAGATAACAAGTAAGTGAGCGTGAGCGCAAAGTCGGGTGACATGGAAGTGAGGTTGCAATCAAGTAATAAAGGCTCGTGGCAATAGCATGCATTCATATACTAGCAAAGGAATAATTATAAAGCGCTAGCAGTTTTAAGTATTATGCAATGCCTAATAGGATTCTCTGAAAGAGGGTGCTGCCATGACACCTGCGATGTCGTGGAAGTAGTGGTACAATTCTCCATCCATAGGGGTAGTCGTTAGGTCGGCTCCATCCTGCGGGTCCTTTCGTCCACGTTCTCTTTCTCCCGCGAGTCTCGATCCGAGCGTCGTTGTACTCGAAGTAGCTACTCCGTGAAGCGACACACAGGGCAAGAAAACACACAATACTCGAAAAGACGCAAGGCGCAGGAAGATCCATTAACACAAGTGAACTTTAAGAGGTACGCGACTTAGCCCTCTCGGCGGATGTCCGAATCCTCGGGCCAAAATGAAAAGAGTGGTAGTTTGCCACATATAAGCTGGATGGCCAAGCCTGTATGGCTTTAAGATAAATGGGTTAAACCGGAGCTTATCTATAGCAAACACCACAGCTCACGTTCTCTCGATCCGGGCGTCATGGAGTTGACGAGAATCGAAAGACAGGCTTAGCAGAAGGATAAGTAAGAACAACGGGGCTCGGCTCTTGTAGCCTTTTCCCGACAAGTCACAATTGGACGTAGAGAGTAAATAGAATCTGACAATACTATTGTGACTTTGCGCTATTGTACTTCAACTATCCCGCCATCATATCCAGTGGTAGTAGAAGTGGTCGGTGCAAAATAAACAAGGCAACAACTTCGGTCTTCTCGACCCACACGACACGATCACATCGAGCCGAGAAGTGAAAAGTTAGCTAGGCACATCTATGTCATGTTCCCCCTGGTCACATCTCCAAAGGAGATGGTTTCACTTGGTCGATCGAGTCGACTCGCACGGTCCGAAGCATGACATCGACTATCGCTTAGCTAACTAAAGAAAGGTAGTCCGATCTTTGATCCATTCGCCATAAACTAGACGGGATCGAATAGAGCGGGCTAGCGAGGTAGAAAAGCAAGTTCGATCAAAGAGCAGTGGTCTACTTCCAATGCACATGCCACGATAACAGACGGGGCATCGGAAGGTAGCAACATTCCAAAGAACGAGTGCGCAAACCACCCACAGGGTACCCGACCTAGGTGCACTGGCACTAAGGCATCTCTCGGATTCATAGCGGTGCGGTTGTCACCGCGAGAATCAAAGAAACACGACGGTCATATAGGGTATGAGCATACAGAGGTTTGTGCACGAAGAACGACTAAAAGACAAACAAGGTATAGCTCCATAGTCATGGCGAGGTGAGCTCGCGACCACAAGCTATACTAGTGAGGGCTCGAGTTACACTCGGCATTACGGCCATGGCGAGACGAATCCCGCGATCGCAATATCCGAATGAGATATGATTCCTCTACCGGCTCGAAGGCATGGTCCACAGATAGACACACAACATCCATCAATAAGATCCAATAACACGATAACAAGTCAACTCGAAAAGACTGGAGTAGCACAATTCCATAGAATTATAATGGATGGGTCCTGTATTACAAAGATACATATACAACGGGGTCATCAGGAGCGGGTACAACAGTGTAGGCACGTAAAGTAAAAGGACTGAGGGGGTCCAGGGGGTCACGGCTTGCAACGGACAAGGTCATAGGGACTCTCGACGGCCCGTCCTCACATCGAGGTGGCCGGAGCGACGTCGTCAAGCTAGGGTTTCCGCAGATCCGCTAAAGCAACCAAAGGGGGCATTCCTGCAGTCCAAGATGAGTCAAGCTATGGCATGGTGTCCAGATTTCTGGGGTTCGCGTCAGGGTCACGGGCGGCATGTCCTCCCCGACGTCACAGACGCCGTGGATCCGTTTGGCTATGGCCGGTCACGTGCGTGTGTGCGTTTGTGTTCCATGTGGGCAAGGCACGAAGGCCGGTCACGTCGTTTCGGAGGCTCACCGGCGGTGGAGTCGTTCGGCGAGGCGCGGTTGTCCGTGGTCGTTGTCGTGGTACATGGCGAGGATGGCAGGGCATCCCCAAACGTCTCCGGTGGTGGCAGGAGTGTCGTGGCCAGCTGTGGCTTGTTGCAGCCACCCATGGCCATCTCCGGCTGGCTGCAGCCAAGTCTGGCCGGCTGTTGCTGGTTGTGGCTGGCCACGGCTGGCTGCTGGTGACCAGCAGTGGCTGTGGTTGACCGGGGCAGGCTGCAGGTGGCCGGGCGTGTCGGGGCGTTGGCTGCAACATCCCTGCAGTGTGTGTTGCACGGCGCGAAGGCCGGAGTCAGACAAGGTTCTCAACGCAAACGGGGCTGTAGCTTGGGCTTTGGGAAAGCTCACCGGCGTGGTGTGGAGCTGCAGCAGCGGTGGAGGTCGCCGTGGTATGGCGTTCCAGCGACTACGCAGTGGGGTTGGCGTGGTGCTGCAGTTGCTGCTCGCCGTGGTGGTCGGTGACGGCGCGGCTCGATGGAGACGGCGTCGGCGTCGCGGACGTGCTGGTCGACGCAGGGCAGAGGGTGGCGGGGAACGCTGGCGCCTCTCCTGGCCGCCGCGGTGCCGCCCCAGTGCAGGTGGCGCGGTCGGCGCCGTGGGGCGTGGCCGTGTGCTGGCTTCGGCGCGCCGCGGCGCCGCCGGCGTTCCGGTGCTTGGCGGCGTGCGTGGTGGCGACGGTGCAGAGCAGGGTCGTCGCCGCCGTGCATTGTCGTGACGAGCAGAGACGGAGACGGCCAGCGGGGGTCATGGTAGGGCGACGGTGTGGAAGGGCACGCTGGAGTCGCTGGAGCGAGTGGCGCAGGGCCGCGCGACGCGGGCGTCGTGGCTCCCGTGGTGTGCAGCAGCGATGGCGTGCGCTGGTGGGCCGCGCGGTGTTGACGTTGGCACGCGCCGGCCGGGCGCCGCTGCGAACGCTGCCGGCTGGAGGTGCGGTGGCCGTGGCGTGGTCCGCGGCGGCGTCGGGCGATGGAACTCCAGCCGACGCCGCCGCTTCCGCGGCTTGGCGTGGTGCTAGGAGGCGCTGCTGCAAGATTTTCGCGACAGCCGGTGCTCCATTCTACGGCCGGCTCGGTGCTCGTCGCCGAGGAGCCCGGTGCGTTGTCGCGGGAGACGAAGTCCGCCGGTCGCCGCTGCCGCCGGTGTCGTGGGCGGGCGCGCGACGGCGCGGCTAGTCCCCGGCGACGGCGCGGGGCGCTGTGGCGGTGGGATGCGCTGGACGGCGTGGCGGGCGTAGAGGCTCGGCTGGCCGCGTGGCTGGGCGCGCGGTGGCGTAGGAGAGCGCGGGGCGAAAGCAGCAGAAAGAAGAGAGAGTGGCGGCTGCCATGGGGGGAGAGCGGATGCGGCGGTGGCCGGCCGCACGGCATTTATATGGCGCGATGGCTAGGGTTCGGAGGTGATGGACGGTGGATCCTTGGCGTGCGTGCATCCGACGGCACGGAAGTCAAGGGAAAAACGCACGGGCGCCGATGTCGCGCGGCGCGCGTTGGCGGCGGCGGCGGCGGCTCCCCGGGCGCCGCTCCTAGGGTTTGGACAGGGGGCGCTGCTTCATGGGCCATCGTGGGCCGCGCGGGAGCGAGCAGGCCGTCCTGGGCTTTGGCGGTCAGTCGGGCCCGACAGTGAGGGAGGAAGGAGGGTAGGCGAGCTGGGCTTGCCAGTTTGGGTGAGGCCGGTGTGGGCTGGTTTGAGGTCCAAGGAAGAGAAAGGTTTATCCATTTTTACGAATAGATTTTCACATATTGTCATGGCATAATGTGTGTGTATATATTTAGTAACTCTCCAAGGAAGAGATTTAAGATGATAGTAAAAAGGAGGATGTGAAGAAAACCATAAGGAGGATAAAGGACTTTCTTTCCTCATTCTATGGTCCTAGTAATGAAAAGGGTTAGGGTAGGGGCTTGGATAAGAGCAAAAAGGATTTCCTCCTTTTATGATGCACGGGAATTCCTATGGACTCGTGCACTCCAAACTCCAAAACAAACTCGCATTCGAATTCAACCCAAGATTGCCAACATTCTCCTACAAGCAATACTATATGGTTGCAACGGTCGCTAGCAATTCCTCCTACGTTCGACCTGACAACCATATGTTTCACATGATCGCAAGAAAAATTTTGAAAGTTCACATTTTTGGTTTACGGAAAATTTCGGGTTGTTACACTTCCCGGGTCAAATGGTGGTCTTTAGGGTCGGATTTCATCTCAGCCGACGCGCTCTCGGTGCCGGCCATGGCTACCCCGCCATGTTTGCCACTGTAGCCGGCCAGTCACCCCCTTCTCTCCCTCCCGTAATCTAATCTAGCCCGTTCACTTCAAATCCAACGGCCCACGGTGGCCGATACACATTCGTGGGGCAATCTTGTTAAAGAGACCCTGCACTTCTTCATTTTCCCACCTGCAGTCCTCTGTCAGATTCAAATCCTAAATTTTATTTGTTTTAATTTAAAAATATGTTTCTAGTTATTTACAAAACTGCCACTGCTTTGTTTTGCTCATAAAATCTCCATTTCAACTCCGATTTGATCCGTTCCAGTCATGTTAGATTCGTAATTAGATTCTCTACCATATTAGTTAACTTTTATTCATACTTTCAATCTCTAAATTTTGAGCTTAGATTTAATCTATTTTTTTAAAAAGGAAACCTTGTTTAGTTTGTAACTTCTCTATTTTAGTTCGGATTTTCATGATCCAAACATCTATGTGATCCTAACGACATGTAGATCCGTTTTATAAACTTTTCAACTTGTTTTTATGTTGTTGGTGTACTGTTCTAATTATAGACTTGTTTGTTGTAATGATTGCTCTTTGGCTGCTGGGCAGATTGAGTATAGATGGTGAGCCTTTCGCTAGTGATCAAGAGTACTACACCGAGGATCAGGATCAGCCGGGATTCACCAATCAGGGGAAGTATAGTATGAGCTTTCCTTGCGCCTGTTCAGCTCAATCATGATAACATATCATGTCTCTCATTGTTTCCCGTAAGGATTTTCTAGTTGTTGTTACCTTTTTTTCTGATACCTATGGGATAATTACATATGGGTAGACTCTTTTGCTAGCGCTTATATTTAATGAAAGATGTTTTAAGATTGACTAATGGTTCAATGCAACTATGATTAAAAACTTGCCTTTTAACAACTTAGTTATAGGAAGAGGGAGCTCTTAGTTTTTGTACATGATGCTCTTGGCCCTCCATAAGGACTTATCTATCAGCAAAAGCTAAAACTTACAAGACAACCATGAGGGCTACATGGCTCGGGCTTTAGTTCAGTATAAGGACCTTCTCTAGCTTGTTAGAGGTTACCTTTATGGCATAGATGGGGTGTGTTAGAGGTTGGGTATAGGACAGCCACTGTCCTTATGTGTATAGCCATAAAGGAATGTGCCATTTGGAAGGAAGGTTTCTATACTTGTAGGGCATAGAACCGTAGTGGCCCTAACTTGTTAGACAAATCTCTGAAAGACTTCATAGTGAAACCCTACCGTACACCTAGGCAGTGTAAAATGCGCTGGCATATGGGAATCATGACTCACGGTGAAAGTGCACAATCTCTATAGAGTGTAAAAATGTTACAACAGCTATGCTCACAATCCACGAGCGGTCCGAAAACTCACAGAATAGTGGATGATGATGCTGTTGATGTTTAGTAATGAGATAAAATATTGCTTCACGATATCATGTGGTTTATTACTAGGATAAGCTTTTTGGTATTGCTTAATAAAATATGACTAACCAAAATGCCTACCGCTGTAAACTAGTGTCTTAGTCTTTCGAGCCTCATTAACCCATGCTATAGTTGTTAAGTATGACATGTGGTTATGCTTGCTTTATTGTCTATCATATTGGTAAAATCCTGGTAGATTGTGGTGGTTATGAGGAGTATGCTGAAGATTACTAGGCTTGGCGTCAACAAGTTGACGTCCCTGTGATGGTGCTTCTACGAGAGAGTTATCTTATGCTTCCATTATATTTATTTAAAGACTCTATGATAATATTATTCGTTATGTAATAACACTTGTGATGATACTTCTTATGAAAAGCACAAATAAGTTTTATGCATTTAATTTTATCCTTAAAATTGGGTATGACAATGGCATGGCAACCATAAGATTGCCAGCAGTGAAACCTCAATGGCTCATCGTCACACATTCACTGAGCACGCATATTGGGCAAATGGCCAGTCATCCAGTTACTGACCAAAGGACAATATCGGCCATTTTATTTTTTAGATCATTTACTTTTATTTAACAATATTTTACAACCATTTTTAACTCATCGGCTGTTGTATTAATATGCTACAGAAATTTTGTGTCAATTCTAAGCATATTGACCACCTCGAATAAAAACGCTCAAAACTAAAATATTGCAGATCTTATCATGATCAAAAAGGTATGACAAGTTTCTCTACCTAGATCAACATAATTTGACTAAACTCAACTCAAACATAGTGGCTATGTGGAAGCTATATCTTATCTAGATTTAATATCTTTGGCCTTGGTAGGAATTCTTACCTAATTTTTATATAAAGATACGAATTTTCTTGGTGACAAGCACCTCTGTTT
This sequence comes from Chrysopogon serrulatus, assembly GCA_015844335.1. NCBI lineage: Eukaryota > Viridiplantae > Streptophyta > Magnoliopsida > Poales > Poaceae > Chrysopogon > Chrysopogon serrulatus. The sequence goes on along the minus strand of JADLZL010008333.1, from coordinate 24,705 downwards.
AGATCGAATGGAGAGTTATATAGCTGATAGACCCCTCCTGGGAGCTTCAGTATGGCACACCTTGCTGCATCAATGCATCTGGCGCGCTAGTGCTGTTTTGTCATGTCATGCAGCCAAGCATGGCCAAATGAGTTAAATCTTTAAATAATTATAAGCATATGTTACTTTCAAAATAATAGAAAACACAGTTAAAAAATCATCATTCTATGTGCCATACACCGACTACAAAACATGGGCTTCAATGCCACTGATGACCTTGCACTCACGTGGATTCAGTACTACAAAAATGATTTTAGGAAATAGCCTCTTTGATTAACGAAAGTGGGCATATTTAGGGACCGTCTCAGTAAATGGCCGAGTGGCCTCCAAGAAAATGCCTACCTCCAAAAATCATTTACAGAGGTGGGCGTCCCTAAGGAGACCACCTCTGCAAATCATCAATTAACAGATGGGTCATCTCGGGGCGCCCGTCTCTATAAGTATATTTTCAAAGGTGGTTATCTTAAGATATCTGTCTATGCAAATCACTATTAATAGAGGCAGCTATTGTAAACGTCCATCTCTAAAAATCAATTTTCAAAGATGGGCATCTTAAGATTCCGTCTCTATCAATAGTAGCAATATAAAATAATTTTTATTTCTATCAATAGTAGCAATATAAAATAATTTTTTATTTTTCATATGAACTCGGATGAAGACAAGGTTCATATAAATATTGTAAGTCTCAACAAGATGCCCATCTCTATCAATAGTAGCAATATAAAATATTTTTTTTATTTTCATATGAACTCAGATGAAGACAAGGTTCATATAAATATTGTAAGTCTCGACACGATCTACAACTCTGTAGTTGAATTCTTTTGATTTGAAACTGTTCACTGTCCCAAGATATTATTTTAAGTTCATAGAATTTGAAATTTAAAATTTAAAATTTTCAAACCACCTCAGATGTTGACTTGGTCCATACCCAAGTTGTAGTCCTCAATACGATTTATAACTTTGTAGCTAAAATCTTTTTGAATTTAAGTCCTCTATAGTCCCAAATATGTGTTCTAAATTCATGGATTTTGAAATTCAAAATTTAGAACATCCAAATGAACATCTAAACCAAAGTTCGCTGCGAGATGAGGTGAACAAGGAAGCCCACCTGAGTTCGCTGCGAGGTGAGGTGGCTCGCCCTCGGGTGGGTACGCCTGATCGTGGGCCCAGTCACGTGGGCCCAGCCTCCAGGGCAGCCAACGCGCTGGCGCGCAGGCCCGCAAGCGGGAGGGAGCAGTTGGCAACTGACAGCTCAGCCTCGTGCCTAGGACGAGAATGTTCTCCGGGGCACGAGGCAGGGCAGGCATCCATCCCGAGTTAGAGACGGGGTGAGCAAGAGGCCAGTAAGGTCAAGGTGTCTTCCCATTGAGGGGGCCGTGCACCTATAAATGGCAGTTCTGGAGCGCCGCGGGGAAAGAGAGAGACCGCTCAACAATATTATTTTTCATAAACTTAGTCATAATTAAGGAAATTTGATTAAGTCTAAGCCTAGAAATGCACTATTTTTGGGATGGAGGGAATAGAATGTAGTGTCTCCTGCCAACCACGGCGATACAAATAGAAGGGAATTTGTTGAGACAACGAACAATTAAAGTAAAGAAACGTGCAAACGTGAAACCAACCACTTTATTTATTACTTAAAATACTCGCAGAACTTGACAGAAATATGTACATGTACCGTGCAGGCCATAAGGCACGGCCAACGACGACCTGCAAATCCGAATACACAGTTCGGATTTATGCTTTACATATTTATATTTATTGACAGTACAAACGGAAGAGAAATTATGGTTGGTCTGGCATCCATGAAGAACACGGTCCCCCTTGGGAAGTTTCCATACATTAAGCGTCGATGAAGAACACGGTCCTCCTGTTGTAGTCCGCGCTAGTCGATCAAGCGTCGAAGTCCAAGCACCACAGGTTAAGCCCACAGTTGCTAGAAGCCTGTACAAGGTATCGCAAGAGCAGGAGAATATTTAGGTTGAAGCGTGGTGATTCAAATTTTTATGGAATCATTAAAAAAATGTTTTCTTATGGGCCAATACAAACATTCACACACAGGCACATAAGCAATGGAAGGGGCCAGTGGTGCTCATTGAACTGAAGAAGATTCTATGAAGAAATGACATGCATTGAAGCTTCACAGAAAGAAAAGTGGAAGAAAGGAGGAAAGGCTCCTTACACCCAGGGGGGTATAGAAAGCATGTATGTTGATCTTATACACCCTCCCGCCATTGGTTTGGCGCACAACCTTATGGTTCACAACACCGCGTGCCATCGTAAGTTGTCCGGTTCCTCCAAAAATGCTCCACTGACCATCTCGTGGGATGTAACCCATCATCTGAAGCGTGGATCCCTTGAGGCTGTTATTAGAATACGAAATGATGCTTATTCAAAAGAGTTCCATGACTGCGTTTGCTGTATTGCTGGTGACAGTAGAAAAGATCTTACCTCGTGCGCTCGAACACTATGGTCAAGGTGGTATACCAGGCATGGTCGTTCCTCTCGCTTGGTTTGAACTGGATTCCCTGTGCACGTCCAACGACGGTTGCGTCGTTACCCTCCTCATTGGTTACAAGCCAGTCCTGGACGGCGATGTTGCCGAACTCCCCAGGAAGGCCTGGTTCGACCACCACCGCCTGGTTAAGGCCGTTTCCGCTGTATGTCTGGTTTAAGTACAAACTCAGGTGCAACTCTTTCTCATCCAGTGCGAACGCTGCAGGAGCTACTGCGAAAAGTGCCACGGCTAGGCTCACAGCGCTTCTCAGGCTGGCCATTGTACTAGTTATGGCAGCTACCGTTTGTTTCTTGCTTGTGTTGTGTGATCTGTGAACGGGGGAGGGATCCCAGTATTTGTAGAGGGCCGCAGTGCATGGACAGGACGACAGTGATAGCATGGATGTGAACAATGGTCCCTGATCATGGGTAAAGACCGTCATTAGTGATGGGTGCAGCAGCCGTCGGAACGAATCTTCTGGCGTAGAAGCATTTACGTCAGAGAAGTGCACTAATAAATAGCGGCAGATTTTATTGTTTGCGAAGTTACTATACCACTTTTTGCTGTTCATGTGAAGGCATAGTATCTAATATGATCCACCTGTTTTCAATCCAACGTCACAATTGCTCCCACTACCCTCTGACGTAGCTATAGTGATGGGCCCCAATTGCTTGTCCCCGAGCAAAACTAAACTTAGGCTTTGTAGATTAGGCTATCCGCACTCATGGACCTCTATATTCATCCTCTATACATCCTAGTCATGAAGATTCTCTCCTCTATATCTAATTCTCCCGCACTCATCCATCCTCTATATCATCCTCTATTCACTGTGGAACCCACTTGTCAAGATTTTTTTTTCTTTTTTTCCCTTTTTTTTTCTTTCCTTTCCTTTTCCCCTCTCCTCCTTATCCATTCGCTGGCACCACCGCGAGGCGAGCCATGGCGACCTGGGTGACCACGGCGCAAGGCGGGCGCGGCCGGCGGAGCTCCCGGGTCCCTCCGGGGCGCTGGGAGCACGCACGACCTCCCCCCCCCACGGCGTGAGGCGAGCCATGGCGGCGTCCTGGGTGAGAACGGCGCGAGGAGGGGGCAGTCGGAGGAGCTCCTGCGCGGCGCGGCCTCCTCCGGCACGGGGGAGCCGGGCGCGGCCTCCTCCCCCCGACCACGGTGCGAGGCGAGCCATGGAGGCGGGCGCGGCGGCTCGCTCCTCCTCCCCCTGCGCGCCGGTGGCGCGCGCGCCCGCTCCCTCCTCCCCTGCGCGCATGGCTCTGGTGACCGGACCAGTGCGCGGCGGCGCGGGGGGCGGGCGGGCGCCGCGGTGCGGTGGCCGGACCAGCGCACGACGGGCGGCCATGGCCGCGAGCTCGGCGGTACGGTGGGCGAAGCGGCGGCCCGGCTGCGCGAGGAAGAAGGACGAGGCCGCGGCGTGAGGTGGGGCTCGGGCGGCGCGGAAGAAGGATGAAGCCGCTGCGCGAGGTGAGGCTCCGGCAGCGCGAGGGAAAATGGGCGAGTGCGGCTCCGGTGGCTGGACCAGCGGCGCAAGCGCGGCACGGGCGGGCACGCGCTGCGGGCTGGCGACCTCGGCGAGCCGGCGGGCGACCTCGGCGCTGGGGGACTTGCTCGCCGGGCGTGGACATGCTGTGTGCGGAGGAAGGGTGCAGGTGGATCGCTGGCAAGCAGCTGCAGCAGCGTCCCCCGGGCGCCGTCGACCCTGCCTCCGCACCCACCGCCGACCCGCCTCTGCTGCCTCCGAGGAGGTGGTGGTGGCTCCTGCGCCCGCCGTCGACCCGCCTCCGTCCCTGCTCCTGCTCCACGCGGAGGACGAGTCCGCACGGGCCCCACGCGCGCGTAGCGGAAGCTTTTTCATCCGCCAGGGATACCGGCCGTTCGCCCGTCCGGTAGGATAGCGAAGGTAGTACCGGACGGCAAAGCGGCTGTTTTTCCTGTAAATTTTTCCTGTAAACGCGTCCTCCAGGACGCGTTTACAGGTCGCGGTGCAGACAGCCTTTGGAGTTGCGTCATTATGACATCCTGGAAGTAGCATATTTAAAGTTGTTGACACAAGATTGGGTTACACACAGCAAAGTGCTAGAATGCACGGATCACACGAAAATCACCTTGTAGAGAAGCCCACAGAATCCGGCCTAGCTGGTTTTAGAAGCCAAGTTAATCGCTTTTTTGCAGTAAATATCTGAGTGCCTACCCAGGTGGGACTCTATCAGGATAGGTGCGCCTAGGGCTGTTCTTCGTTCATCAGGTTTCCTAGAGAATGTCAACTTGACCTAGAGACAAAAGGAGAACTATAATTAGGGTTGAAAAAAGAAAAAATTGGGTTTTTATAAAAATTAATAAATTACATTATGCTTGATTGATTGATTCTCAATCAGCTATGGCCCGTCACTATATATAGGGTAGGAGGTCCTGCCCCATCGGAGATCGCTTACAACTCAAATTCTGCACGAGAATCTCTATATCCTACTCGAACTTGCAAAAACAAGCCTGGACACCTTCCAAAACTAGGTCAGCCAGTTTTGCCAAACCAACTTAGCTGCTTCTACAATAGTATGATGAGCTCCGTGCTTAGACATACGACGAACTCATCAAAAGCTGGTGTCAAAAAAACTCATCAAAAGCTTCAAATAAAACCTCATGCCATCTTGTAGGTTATTCTCTAGTTTCTTTTTAATATATTTAATCAAGATCTTATTGCTAGACTCAGCCTGACAGTTAGCCTGCGCATAGTATGGAGATGAATTGATCAATTAAATTTTACAAGATTCAGCAAACTCACATACGTTTTTAGAAAAAAAAATGATGCACCTTAATTTGTAGTCAAAGTTTGTGAAATACTAGAACAATGTGAGGAACTCAATTACCTCCTATGTGTCATATTCTTGAGGCAACAGTTTTAGTCAACTTGGTAAAATATTCTATATGCACGAATACGAAGCGATGTTACCTTGAAGGAGGATGCACTTGACAAATGAAATCATGTCCCCATCTTCGAAGCGGCCATGGTTTAATGATAGGATGCATCAATGCAGCAGGTACCAACATAATATTTACAAATTTTTGGCACTTCTCATATCTATTGTAGTAGTGAAAGCAATCAGCAATCATGTTAAGCCAGTGGAAACCAGCCCATCAAAAGATCACTTCATCTTAGAAGCCAATTGATGCGTACCATGAATCACTTCTTGAACTTCTCCAATATCCAGTTTAGCTTGATCTAAATTTATGCACCTCAAAGCAAATTTTCTTTGGTTTGACGATATAACTCGCCATCAACTAGCACATCAGGTTTTATGAATTAAAAAAGCACTTGCCTTATGCATGCCTAGGATATCCACACGACACATACAATGAGAAAAATGTAAAATATCAGAGAACAACATTTCTTATATAGCATTGAACATTATTAAACTATTACATAACAAAACTTCAACATAGCAGAATTGTCTTATCTCCTCTCTAGGCTTCCATTCTCTGTAGGGATGGTTGATTGGGGCGGCACATGCCTAGTACTCATGCTCCACCGAAAACTCAGCGAAAGCAACACTATCTGGTACTCATCTAGGATTTTACCAAGGTAATAATGGTAAACAAGCGTAAGTAACCACCCCATAGCAAGCATAACACAAAGGCATGCAGGCTCAAAGGTTTGACACTGGTGGAACTATGGTAAGCAATTTTAGTTAGTCATATTTTATTCATTAAGCCAATGTAACTACTTTATACTTAAGCCCTAAAGTGGAAAATAGAATTAATGCCAATTTAACAATAAACCAGAATCAACTAATCAGAAAGGATCTAGGCCACTCATGACCAAGGGCATGATTGGTATAATAGATTAAATTAACTCTACAGAGTGTGTACATCTTTATCCACGAGTTGTGATTCCTAGATGCCATGGGTCATGAATCCCATGTCACACTTCCGAGGTATCTTTGGCAGGGGTTTCACTACGAGCTTTTCCGAAGCCCCTAACAACTCAATAGCCTCAAGGCCTCAGCGGCACTCAAATATGGATACTCCATACCAGCAATGTCACACATGGCCATGGCATAGCACACATGTGGCCGAAGACCAACTCCATGCCCGTCATGGCACCCCCTCTTGTGCCTTTCAATAACTACTAACAGCTAAGAACATTCAGAGTACTAAGACAAAACAAGAGATATATAGTCCTTGTGGTTGTACAAAATCTCTTGGGTTGCTGCTTTGAGATTTTAGTGATTACAGAGAGCACAAGAACACTTAAAATGGCCTAGTTCTGGCCCCTAAATTCATGTTGCTCAAAGTGTCTTTTTGACAATTGATTCCATTTAGGCGCTAATCAAGGTTAACAAAATTATAGTGGTTGCTCGCAAGTATAAGCAATACAATCGATATGACTAAATCCACAGGTAACAAGGAAATAAGAGTCAAGTCTAGGCAAGTCCTTACACTACAGGAAACCCAGGCTTTGCCGAGTGCAGGAATCTTTACTAAGTGTCAAATATCGAGCACTCGGCAAAGAGCTAATTTGCCGAGTGCGGCACTCGGAAAAAAAACACTCGGCAAAGACGCCTTTATGTAAGTGCAATCAAGCTCTATTGTGGGTTTTGGGGGTGATGACAATCGAATTAGGGAACTAATAAGATTTCTCGAGATGACAAGCAGGGAATCATTGAAGGACGATGTTGTACAGATTGAAGGGTACCCCAATTTCATATGATGGCTGACTGGACTCCAAGGAGTGTTTAAATTCTTTCATATTTTGAATATTGAGTTTAGGAAATGCCGCACTATTAAGGGGGGGATCCAAGGACCAATGGTCAAAAGTGGAACCAGATGCTAAATTTCTCAGATCAACATCCTCTCACCTAGCCAGAACAGCCACAGAAACAGTTTTACCCAATTTTTGTTCTGGCCAGGGCGTTAGTGCCGCCCTAGAGGGCGTTAGTGCCGCCCATAACGGACACCCTATGTCCGTAGGGGTATTTGTACCCTTACGGGACGGTCCCAACGGACACTTCTTCTTCTTCCCTTGATTCGCACCGTTCTGAGAATAGACACATGCTCACCTCTCTCTCCTCCATTGTTGCTCCTCAAGCTCCCAAGTGAATCTTTGATTCTCACCATCAAAACTTGAGAGAAAAGGCAGCAAACTTTGATTAGAGAGCAGATCCACTGATTCCCAAAATCTAAGAGCATTTGGTTCCCGTTTGGCCGGCGGTTCTAGGGTTTATTACTCTTGGAGCTTGCTCCTAGTCGGCTAGGCGTTGCCCTTGAGCTTGCCAACGATTGTGGCAGCCTAGGGAGGTTTGTAACCATCATCTTCAGTGAGTAAATCAACCCTTATCTCAAGAGGTAACACTCTTGATTTGAGAACGAGGGTAAGGGAAGCCTTAGTGGCAAGCCCAAGCCTTTTGTGGCTTCCTCAACAACGTGGAGATAGGCAAGCCTTGGTGGCGAGCTGAACCACGGAATAAATCGCTGTCTCTGCGTGCTGGTATAGTTGTAGTTGATTGAGTAGTTTGGTTAGGGTTTGGCTCAATCTTGCATCTTTTAGGTTTTCTGTGGTAACTAGTCTTCGAACTAGTTCTCCGTGTGATATTATAGGATTGAGTAGGTCTTGCTGTGTAGATTCTAACTGCGAAATCAGATTTTAGTTTCTCCTCTTTTGGAGAGGCCGGCAATGACGCCCTATAGGCCGGTAGTGCCGCCCTGATCCAGATTTCTGATAAATTTTGGAGCTAAGTTTTTGCAGGCCTATTCACCCCCCTCTAGGCCTCAGCTGACGTCCATCAAATCCTACACTTTACCGTGCCGTGCAAAGGGCACCCAAGTGCCCTACCCTCGGCAAAAGAGGCACTCGGCAAAGTTTGGCGGGGGGCAGACGGCATCCAGCGCCGTCATCTTTGCCGAGTGCCAGCCGTTTGGCACTCGGCAAACTAATAACTTTACCGAGTGCCAAACCTAGGCACTCGGCAAAACATTTTTTTTTTGGTTTTTGGCACCAAAATTTTTTTTGAAGCTTCACTACAGTACCACGAAGACCATGTTCAAATATGGGAGTTTTTCATTGTATTTTGGTATATTTCTTCTGTTTATTTTTTTTATTTTTCCGCATTGTGCGTTTGAACTGCAGGTACATCAAATAATAGATTTCTTCCATTCTAAAAATTTATCCTTGTTTGTTAGTCTTAATTTATGCTAAATCCATGAACTGTCTTGAAATTTCAATCAACGTGCTCACGAGACAACGTTGTCCACTTTTATGCGGGTGGTTTTTTAATTATATAAAATGCAAACGACTTCCAAAAATTATGAAACTTGGCGACAAGCCATGATAGCAGATGCGTATGCCATGGTAAAAATTTGAAAAAGTTTGGAGTACGTTGCGACGTAAGATGCTCACAAACCAGGACATCATCATATGTGATATCATATCCAGTCGAGGATGTATGCCTCGGCGATGGAAGCCTCAATTTTGCATTTGTTTCTACATTTTTTGAAGAACCTTTAGACCTCTCTCGACTGAATAGCACCAATAGAACTGCACAAGCCCTCCTATTCGTGCCTCGTACAGGAGGTGTAAAATCTGATGCTGCATCGGATTAAAGAAGTCCGGTGAAAATATCTTCTCTAGCTTATAGAGCAAAACGGATGCCATTTTTTAGGTTTGCAATCACGGTCCGAGATAACTTCTTGGCACAAAGCTGGTGGAAGAAATAGATCAACTCTGCCAGGACTAGCCAAACATGCTTAGGGAAATAGCCTCGAACCATCGCTGGAAGAAGGCGCTCAATCCAGATGTAGTAGTCATGACACTTCATCCCTAAGACTCACATAGTATTTAAGTTCACTTCTCTCCTCAGATTAGCTGCGTATCCATCGGAGAACATTATCGTCTGGATCCATTCTAGTACTTCCCTTCTTTGTGGCCTTTTCAACACAAATTCGGTCGGAGGCCTTGTCCATGTCTTGCGACGACTAAGAGGCTTCATCTCTTGCTTTGGTCTATCGCATAACGTTGCCAGATCCACTCTAGCCTTAACGTTGTCCTTTGTCTTATCGAAAATGTCCATGATTGTTCCCCGAGTCCTTTGGTGATATTCTTTTCAGTGTGCATTACATTAATGTTGTGCGGAAGGAGAAGGTCATCAAAATAGGGAACCCGAGTCAAGCCCGACTTATGCGTCCACATATGTTATAGATCATACCTCACAAACCCATCACCTTCATCATTGACCACCAGAGCATCTATCTTTTCATGAACCGTGGCACTGGTCAACATCTGGGGTGCAGGGTCCGTCACCGCGAGCCCTTTTATGAAGTTCTTGATATCTCGTCTGAATGGATGGTTAGGCGGGAGGAACTATCATTGCAGGTCGAACATCGAAAACTTGCCACCCTTTTTTCAACCAAATAAACCTCGAGTTTCTTTGCATACTAGACAGAGAGAACTTTCCGTGAACACATTAGACCTTGAGAATATGCCATACGCTCAGAGGTCATGCAGGGAGTAATGGTACCAAACATGCATCTTGCAGTTTTTCTTTGTAGCACGGTCGTATGTCCATACCTCTTGATTCCAAGCAAATACAATTCATCGATGATGGGCTCTATGAACACACCCATATGATTTTCGGGTGTCCGGAATGATCAATGATAATAACATATTCTGTCATTGCATGCATACTGGGGGGGAAGATTGAGGGGATCACGAACAAAGGCCAACATGAGTACGAGGCAGCCATCATTCTATATGGATTGAACTCATCTATCGCAAAAGCGCAACATGGACATTACGGGCCTCTTTAGCTTTCTCATGATGGATGCCATCAAAATGGATCCACGCTTCACCATCGGACGCATACACCATCTTGTCGGGATTGTATCGTTTACCACATTTGTGCCATGTCATCTGTTTCATGGATTCCTCGGTTATGTATAGCCATTGGATTCTCGATATGAAAGGGAGGTACCATAGGATTGACACGGGATTCTTCGGCCATCGGCGAGTCTACCTCTAGATACCTAGAAGATTCACACATCGGGTAGAACTTTGCTTCAGCGTGTTCTTTCCTGAATAGAACGCATCCCTTCGGACATGCATGTATCTGCTCATACGGCATCTTAAGGGCACGGAGCAGTTTCTGCGACTCGTACGTGCTCTTCGGCAGAATGTGACCCTCTAGAAATATCAATTTTTTACCACAGCCTCCACATATGTTATCTTGACATCTGGGCAAGTTTCATCATTTCTCAACTTTGTTTGTTTTTTTTATACAATTAAAAAACATTAACCCGGCAAGTTGTTTGCCCACTTTTGTGAACAGAATTTTTAAATTTTGTGCTCTGATCTTGGATACAGTCTTACATTACACTAAAAAGCATGGCTATTATTTTTGCATGAATTTAATTGGATAATTTGGTTCACTCGCAGTTCAAACTTATCACAACATTTACAATTAAAATTAATGAAATAAATTAGAGAAATATAATAAAAAGTCTAGAAAATTTATAAAATTAACACATGGACTGTCCTGTAGTGTAAGAGGCTCAAAGAAAAAAATTTGGAGTGCAAATTAAAGAAAAATAAAATCGTTTGCCGGCGTCGGCGGATGGCACTTCGGCAAAGGTCCCTCTTTGCCGAGGGTCAGTTGTTTGCACTCGGCAAAGCTGCATCTTTGCCAAGGGTCACTTGTTGGCAGTCGGCAAAGGCTTGACGCCGGCAGAGGTGGGCTAACGGCGGCTCCTTTGCCGAGCCTTCGGAGCGCAGCGCCTTCGACAAAGGTGTGACAGCGGCAGGGTTTTGGCTGACGGGCGGCTCCTTTGCCGAGAGAAGGAGGGAGACGCTTCGGCAAAGCGGCATGTTTACTGAGTGCTTGTCTTTGCCGTGAGTCTCATACTTGGCAAAGAGGTCTATGTCGAGTGCATTTGTTTGTCGAGCACGGCTCTCGGCAACGACACTCTGTGCCGAGCGCCCGACATTTTGCCCTCGGCAAAGCCATTGGCACTCGACAAAGGGCATGATTCTGGTAGTGAGAGGAATGAAGAAAGAAGAGAGATAAGATAGATAAAGTTCTAGACCTATCACTTTTTTATCTTCAAAATTTTGCATTGGGCTAACACTAACTGTTTTGGACCACCTCTAAAACTAGAACCTTATTTCTAGTGACGGCTACTATTTTCAGCTGCCTCTGCAAATAGTCATATATATTTATAGGTGGTTAGATGCAGACAGACAGTAAAAGTTTGGACCATTTTCTCTAGCTAGTTTCAGACATGGGAAGAATAGCAAATCATATCTGAAAAAAAAAAAAAGGAGACATCATTTTTAATTGTAGTATCTTGAGTATTACTCATTCAAAATCCGATTCAGCCAGTTACTGTTAGGAACCGGGTGTAGAGCTTTTGCGTGTAGCGTTATTTAACCTGTAGCATTCACAAATATTTTTGGCAAAAAAAAACCTAAAATCTGATATACCGATTATTCGGGCCAAGACTCCATTGTTCCGACATGGCAGCAGCACATTGTACTTCGATGTACTCAGGTTGATTTCCCTCAAACCTGAAAGGATGTACTCCTACTGTTGATCCAGGACAAGTCAATTATTAATAGAGTGGTCCATAAATGGTTCATAAAAATTACACAGAAAAGGCATGTCGACGAATTCTTTTGTTGGACTGCAGGGAGGACAAGCAGCAGCTATGTAGCCCCGGGGATCATCCACAAGCTGGCGGCACATTTGCTACACCTTGCCTCTGCAACTCGCCCATGACACTGTCTACTGAAGGAGGCTTCAGTCCGAGTGGCAGTGGCAGCCACGGTTTCGTTAAAACATCTCCTATTGCTGCATCTATGCTCTCACTTGACTGAAAAATACAATACAAAAGAGTTGAGAGTGCCGCAGAAATATGAGTATTGTCTGAAACATGCAAGTCAATATATACAACTATGCTTACTGGCTGTGTCTGTAGCTGAAGGTGCTGAAGCTGCGTATCGAGTGATGGAACGAGAGGTCTGTACATTGGAGGTGGACATGACAAAGGGGCCCTCACGGGTGGAGCAGGGAAACGCTGAAATTTAGGGCATCAAGCTTTATTAGAGAATAATAATGTCTATGAAGTGCCAATTTCCATTTTTTTTAGCATTGTTGATGAACCATTACCGCTCCTGGCACTGGCACTGCCACGCAGGGAGTCACCTGGCCCGGCATATGGGCAGGTCCCTGATAAAACGAAATCCGGCCGCCGTGAGAACACTAGCAAATGATCTAGCTGCTTTTCCTTATCAACTTAACTGATGATGCATCCGAAAGTAATAATAATAATATAATAACACACAAATATGCGTATGTACATACCCTCATGTAAACATGGTGCCAGAACGCCGGGTCCGACGGCGGCGGCGGACCCCATGGCGGCGCCGGTGTGCGGGGGACGAGATGCCGAGGCCACATTGGCACCCGGGGTGACTCCACCGTTGGCGGCGGTGGATGGCCCCAGACATGCAGCGGCCTCCCGAAGTGTTGCATCGTCGGATGAGGAGGAGGAGGGGGCGGCGGCGGCGGCGGAGGAAAGCCGATGGTCGGCACGGTCCACGCGTTAGAATCGGGCCTCTTCATCTCGGCATTGGGGGCTCCCCCAGCAGCGTACATCTGTCGCCGCTGCATCCAGGTCGCGGCCTCCACCTCCCTTGCAAGCATGTGCTTCCTGTGAGAACGGTACTTCTGCTTCAATTTAGATAACAAATCGATCGTTAGCATCTAAAACAAAGGAAATATTGGTAGCTACATATACGAGCCTACGAGGCCAAGAACATGATGCAATAATTTATTCCATAGGCAGTGAAAAAAAAAAGTTGGATCGATGCAGTAATAATATATGGATTGAGGATCCACTCGGACCTGCAAATGACTGGCAATGTTATGCCGCGTGAGGGAGTCGATCCCCATGAGCTCGAGTATCCTGGACGGCACTGCCTTGTCACTACCCAGCTGCTCTACCGCTTGAACAAATCTCCGGTGAAGCTTCGGCGTCCAGTCCACCTGTAAAAATACGTCACCACAACATAGTACTGTGTCACGAGACTCGACCTTTGAACCTTATCTTGGCTTTGTTTCATTTAGGGCATGGAATTGCTAGCTAGTAACATGCATGTGCGTAGCGTCCCGTACCTTTGCTTTCTTCTTCCCTTGTGAGTGCTTGTTGGACGACTTGTGATGGCTCTCGGCCTCCTGCGACCACGATGTCGGCGAAGACGGTGACTTTTCGCCTGTCAGAACGGTTCCACATCCCTCGCCAGAGTCACCATTACCGGCGACTACCTCCTCGCCCTTGGCATGGTTGTTGCACTCCCCTTTCCCTTCTTCCACATCTGCGCACGTTATGTTGCCGTCGTCCTCGCCAAGAACACCGGGACAGCATGGTTCCTCCACGGCGCCGATGTGCGCCGCATCTGCTAAGGGCAGGACACTGGGCACCTCCTGGTCCATGACGCCATCGCCACCTGCAGCGATTGCCTCGAACTCAAAGTCGGTGAAGATCTCGGCAGGGTCGACCTGGAGGTTCGGCAGCGCGTCTCCATCGTCTTCTAGCCTGAGGAAGAAATCTCCGAAGTCTATGTCTATGTCGTCGACCATGAAGTCGAAATCCAGGTCCGACATAGGCCCGACGATGATCTCCTCCATCTCCGGCTTGCTGCCGGCGCCTCCGCCGCACTGATGCTCCACATCGGCACACATCTCTCAAGTGTCTTGCTTGTAGCTAGCCACACTAGGCACACTTGGAGTTGGAGCTCAGGTCACGAATGCAGTGGAGTGGAAGGAATAATGGCCTGTTAGGGTAGGTTGTTGCAACTTGTCTTTGCACTGTTTTGCTGTTGAGCTAGCTAGGCTCTAAGCTAGTACTGACCATTTGGTGCGATGGCAAGTCAGTACTCGCTCTCTAGCATCTCTCTGGGGAGTATGAGTATTTGGGGCGAACAACGGGCGAAGGGAGAAGGCATCTCGACCACAAAGTTCGCAAAAAAAATTTCTCTGAATCCTTTGATGTGTGGCCTTGTCCGCGAGGCAAGTGCAGCTTGGTGGCTTCTGGCGAATTAATGCGGCCTCGTAGCAAGCGTGTGCCTGCTGTGTGTGGACGAGTGTTTTTTGGAGCCAGTTTTTTGTTTCTTCTTTTCGGTGATGCAACAGCAACACTGGGAGAGAGGTGGACTCGATCTCGTGAGAGAGAAAGGCGACAAGAAGAGAACAAAAAGATGACAGCGGCTGCATGTATATCGGCTGGAGACTGTCCTGCTCTTGCTGCATGCATGCTCGGTCACTGCTCATGCATGGGCGTTTTTAATAATGCAAGAGAGTGCTGTGAGTTTAGAAACGCGTTCAAATTGTACAGCAAGATGGGGTGACAAGCCGGCAAGGGCAGCAGCAAGCGAAAAAACTGCAAATCAAGCAGTGCTTATAGTATCCAAAGACTGTTAACTTTTGGAAGTTTAGCTCATTGGAAATTAGAAATGGCACACCTGGATCGATCAGGCACAATTCAAAGCTTAATTATGTATATACTATATAGTGGATTGTTGCTATATGTCTGCTGCAATACGTGCTTAGATACAAACGTTATTGAAAAAATATGGCTGCTGCAAATATTAATAATTTGCTTTTGAACTGAAGAGTAAGTGTTGACGCCGAGTTCGGTCATCACACCGATAAGGAGCTCACTCACTCAATATAGGGCCTGGCCAACGTTAGGGTCGGCCGATGTTTAGGGTTTGTCCGCACCTAGACTTTGTGCCTCCAGCGATGAGTGCGATATGCAACACACTAGCGCGAGGCCTCTTGAGACATGAAACCCTACACGCCCAAGTGGGACCCCATCGGGGCATGTGGCGGTCCCCTACACTGCCCCTAGCCGGCTTGACTGCTCGTTGTCGTCGTCAATCCTCCTACCAAACGAAGAGAAAAGGTAGATGGAAAAAGAGGGTAAAGAGTAGTAGATTTTTTTTGTCAATGTGAGTTGGATTCTTCAATCGGCCATGATCCTCTCGTTTATATAGAGAGAGCGGTTTTATCTCAGTAGGAAACCTTTCTAAACATTTTTTCTATGCTTCCCACGAGTCTAGAGTAGTTTGACGGGGATCAAAAAAGCCAAATTAGAAATATTAGGGCACATCAATTTAGACACATGAAGGGGCGGCCCCGGTGCAAGCGGTAGTGTCTTACCGCCTGAACCGGTTGGTCCAAGGTTCGAGCCCCACCTCCGCACTTTGTGCGGGAATAGGCCTGGCTGCTTATATCCCTTCCCCAGGACCCGCACAATGCATGGAGCCTACGGCCTTTGGGTACGCCCTTTATCAATTTAGACACATGCACATGAAAGGGTGAATTAAAGTGAATAGGTGCAAAGAGCCTTATATTATATTAGGAGTTGCCTCGTTATAGCATCCTGCAAGTAGCATATTTATAGTTGTTGATGCATGTATGGGTTACACAACAAAGTGCTAGAACGCATAGATCACACAAAAATCACCTGGTAGTGAAGCCCATAGAATCTAGCCCAGTCGGTTTTCAAGCCAGCTTAATCGCTTTTTGCAAGAAATACTCGAATGCCTATGAATGCCTACCCAGGTGGGACTCTATAGGGACAGGTGCACCTAGGATTGTTCTTGGTTCAATAGGCTACCTCAAACACGTCCATTTAACCTAGAGACAAAAGGAGAACTATAATTTGGGTTGGAAAAGGAAAAATTGGAAAATTGATAAATTATATTGTGTTTGATTTATTGATTCTTAGTTGGCTACGGCCCTTCACTATATACAGGGTAGGAGGTTTTGCCCCATTGGAGATCGTTTACAACTCAAACTCTGCACGAGAATCTCTATATCCTAGTCGAACTTGCAAAAAACCAGACAAGACACCTTCCAAAACTAGCTCAATCAGTTTTGCCAAACCAACCTAGCTGCTTCTAGAAACCAGCTTGACCAGTCTGCCTAGGCAACCAAGCGGTGCCCATTTTGGTAATCAAAATATCCCCTCTTTTTTTCTGTAAAGCTTGAATACCGAAAACCACTTATATGGCCTCAATAAGACAAAGGACGATGTCTATACGTAATACACTTGCCATAACGCAACTAAGGGCGATATTTGCACTATCAGTCGGTTACTCGCTAAACATCTTGCCATACACTTGGGTAATATGTCTTCGAGCACCTCCCATTGAGAACTCTAGATAGATGATCACCTTGAAATGCCTCCGTCAATACCAAACAATATTGTTGTTGTTTCTAGGGGCATCTAGAACCATCCGCTGCCTCTAGAAATAATTAGTGAAAAATAAATTTTGAAATTTGATAGAAAACTTTTTGTATGTTTCAAACTGTTTCTAGGGGTGGCTGAAAACAGCATATTTCAAGCTACTTATGAAAATTCTATTTTCAGGCACGGTTGTATGAACCATCTCTAGAAATCGATTTTTAGGGGCGGCTGACAATGTCAACTGTCTCTAGAAATTGGTCTCCACTGTGGTGGCCGATTTTTGGCCCACCGGACATTGTCCTCTAGAGACCGATTTCCAGATGCGGTTGTACATCTGAAAATGGATGATTTCTAGAAATGATCAGACAGAGGCGGTTGTGACTGTGGAAAATTGGTTCCGCAACAGTGTCAGTGATAAACAGTGGCATATGTGCTAGAAGTCGCACTTTCCTTTAGCTACAGGCCGTTCATGTGGCGAGGAAAACACTTGTGGGTCTGATGCATTTGTATTGAAAAAGGTTACCTGACGCATGACATGGATGGCTCGTATGTCCTATCAAACACAGCAGAGAAGTGGAGTCAGTATATGTGCGCCAGTATATGTCCACTGTAAATTTGCTAATTAGCTTGCCCATGGATACTTTTTATTACTAGTTTACCAATCTACAAGGAAAAGTGGAGTCATTTTATTTATGGGGAAGAGCTTCACGTACAATCTGTTTGTACTATTCCATAACAGCTATGCGATTTCAACCTTTTTGATTAGCTACCATCAAACTAGATCCTCATAAGAAAACATCAAACTAAATCAAGGATCTTCTCGCAACAGAAGATTGTACGCATGTGTTGTACATATACAATCATGAGCTGTGCTAAACATGGCCCAAAATGGATAAATGTACAAGTAATGTGTTCTAATTTTTACTTTCAAATATAGTGTGATGGAGTGTGGTATCCTTCAAATCTTTAGAAACGTCAGCAGCATTGGACATGCATGGGCAACCTGGCCACGCCTGCGGACAGCGACGGCATGCCACTTCGCACTTGTCATCAGCGGAGTCATTATCTAGCTCTAGAATCTTGAAAATGACACAAAGCGATATCATTTGGAGGTATATCTTTATTTTAAATTGGATTTAGCAGTGACACTGCAACAACCAAGTATGTGCTAGAAATCTCATTTTTCCTTTCGCTGGAGGCCGTTCACGTGGCGAAAAACACTTGTGAGTTATATATCTTTTGTCGTTCATGCATATTTTGTTCGTGCAGTTGTTGTTCGTGCCCTACCAAGCACAGTGGAGATAGGCTGGCCATCGGTGCCGGTATATGTCGCATTGTAAAGCTGCTAAGTAGCTTGTCCATTGGATAATCTCTACTTTTGGAACTATCATGATTTATACTGTGTGCAGGAATTTAGTATTCTGCCTGTCCATTCAAATCTATATTTGTTGGTGTGCACCTAAACTTGCATAATTAAAAAAGCATCTCGGTGGCAAACTTTTTCGTAAATAGAAACAAGCAAATTAACGGTGGAAACTGATAGCACGTAGTTCACACATATTAGATATATAATTAATTTTAACAAAATACGTTCCATGCACAAAAAAAAAAAGAAAACCAGCAGTAGTTATCTTTATCTACTTACTTGCAGCAAAAACCCGTTCATGCATATGTAGTGAAATTTGCTTCATAAGCATATATATGAAATTCTCGTCTTTTGAAAAGAATAATCTATTGGTATAATGAACAGCTTCAAATGGTATATGGATCTGATATGATTTGTATTTATGTATTTGACAAGAATAGCCCATGAGGATGCTGAGGTTATGGCTTTACCTTTAACTTTCTACATATTAGTGTGTTCATATCTTGTTCAGACTTACAAGATTGCAAAGATAATGCTATCGTTGCTTTGCTTTAATTCTCCATTCCACACTAGTTTTGTCTATGTGGCTCAGTGAAATTGCCAAATTAGCTAAGAGGTGATTTGGGAGTTTGAAGCTTTTACAGACGATTTATAAAATAGCTAACGACATAAGTCCAGATTATACAATAACCAAGAGTCTTTAGACAGTGGACTATTACCTAACTAACACGCAACTACTACAAAAACCATTTGTAGAGACACCTCCTTTTTGAATAGAGGCAGCTCAATCTACAACCCCCTCTAAAAATAGGACCCTTAATGAGCCACCTCTAGAAATGCATTTGTAGGGACAGCTAGTATTTTCAGCCATCTCTACAAATGACACTACCTTTAGAGGAGGCTCAAGATGTGACCACCTCTACAAATCAAATTATAGAGGTGGCTGGATCTAGAGCCGCCTCTAAAATAGGTGTGCAATACAATAAAATTCATAACTTTACAAACAAAGTTGCATGAAAATAAACTTTATATCATAGTTGTATATCTCCAAAAAGATCTACAACTTCCAAAAGATCTACAACTTTGCAGTTGGCAACTATTTTATTTGAAATTATTGGCATCTAGCAAATTCTTTTTAGAAGTTCTCATATTTTGAAATGCAATTTTTAGTTTTCCAAATGATCTCGGATGAACAAATGACCAAAACAAAAGTTATAGATCTCGAAGAGCTATACAAGTTTGTAGTTGACAACTTATTTATTTGAAATCATTTATTCAAGAAACACTATATTTGCATTTCTCACATTTAAAATTCTAATTTTTTCAAATGACTACCAATGGAGAAAAACCATCAAAACCAAAGTTGTAGTACTCGGCGATATCTACAATTTGCAGTTGAAAACTTTTCATAAATTCATCTAGGGTCCCAAATATTTGTTTGAAAATCGCGTGAAGTGAATACGGGGGAATGTTTTGTGCCCTTTGTTCGTGCCGGAGGTTGTGGGTTCAAACCCCTACGGCCACTTGCACGCACATTTCACGCGAAAAAGCTACTTGATAGGGGCCTCCCCATATTAATCTTTTGCTATTTTTTACTCAATTTGTGATTCCTTGATGATTTCTAGGAAACAATTTGTAGCGGGAGGCTGTTATTGCAAGCGGCCCCAAGAACTTGATATGTAGAGGCCTATTTTTAGGGACGGCTCGGCAGCCACCTGAACAAATAACATATTTCTTACAATGTATGCATAGAGGCAGCTGCCTCAGTAGGGCATCTCCAGCGGCCTATAAAAAGACTTGTTGAACTAGCGAATGGCCAATAGTTAACTATGGGCAAATTTCCCTGGTGACTTTTGGTCCAGCATTTGAACATTTCTTGACGGCTGTAACACCCTAAAATTGCATGTTTTCAAAATAGTTAAATGACGTAATTATACATTTGTGTGTGCATTGCAATCTAGGAAAAATAATAAAGTTTATTAAATTTAATCTTGTTAAGAGCCCCTGCACTTCTTCATATTCCCAACTGCAGTCCTCTATCAGATTTAAATCACAGATTTTATTTGTTTTAATTTGAAAATATGTTTTCTAGTTATTTACAAAACTGCCAACGCTTTGTTTTAACTTTCCATACAATCTCCATTTCCCAACTACGATTTGATTCGTTCAGTAGCGTTAGATTCGTAATTAGATTCTCTACCATAATAGTTAACTTTTAATCATGTTTTCCCAACTTTAAACTTTGCAGCTTTAGCCACGCTTAATCAGCTTTCAAAAAGGAAACCTTGTTTTAGTTGGTACATTTAGATTCGATTTTTCATAGCCCAAGCAATACGTATACTAACTTGACGTGTAGATCCAGGTTTTTATAGCTTTTTCAACTTGTTTTATGCTGTTGGTGTACTGTTTTAATTATAGACTTGTTTGTTGTGATGATTGCTCTTTGGATCTGATGTTCTTTCTTTGTGTTGGTTGAGAATAGATGGTGAGCCTTTCGGTGGTGATCAAAGTGCTTTCTGTAGAGGATCGGGATTGTGAGGGGATTTGTGAAGCTGCCGAATCTCTCCATCATCTTTTTCTCTCTCAGGATCAAGCTCTCAATCATCGCTCGAACCTTGCAGGAGCCATCGTCCCACCATCCCCAAGTCGCGAGGCCATCTCCAACCGCTTCCCGATCAATGAAAAACACCTTTGGTGTGTTCGCATCCACCTCCTTTTTATTCCCGCGTACACTTCTCGGGTCAAATAGTGGTCTTTAGGGTCGGATTTCATCTCAGCCGACGAGCTCTCGATGCTCGGCCATGGCTACCCCCGCCACGTCGCACTGCCAGCGAGCCAGTGCCACCCCTTCTCTCCCCTCCCCTAATCTAATCTAGCCCGCTCACTTCAAATCCAACGCCCACGGTGGC
>JADLZL010008332.1:0-58430 GCA_015844335.1 Chrysopogon serrulatus | reverse complement strand
CAAGGGATGACCGGGAAGAGCTTGGTCCAAATCCTTGACTACAGTTGATCTGTTGAAACATATTGGAAGGAAAGGCTAAATACGTCATGTGCTAGTTTGGTATAGGTTTCAGTTTCGCATTCGTTCCAGGTCTGTAGCGTCTAACCATCAGTTCTTTGTTTTTTGCTCTATGAACAAGTAACCAACATCACTTACTGTATTTTTTTGATTTTTTTTCTGCCCTCTCGAACAAGGAACCATCCACTTACTGTATCTGCTATATCTATATGCATTCATATTCAGTGTCATCGTCATTAATGTTGAAACTGTGAGTGGATTGCCTTTGCTAGGTCAGGTTTGCATCACATGGAAGTTGGTCCCGAGCTGGTTCATAGTTGTGAGACATCTATTATGATGCAGACTCTATCTGAATTGCAAGAACAAGAGCCAAAATGAATTTTGAAATTGCATTAAACAAACGGTACAAATTGTGTGCACGTTGAGTGCTTTAGTGTGAACTCCCTCAAAGCCTAATTTGAAACGAATACGAAAACCAACCTCCAAAAGGAAAATTACTCTCTTAATTTCACCAGATCGGGCTGCCTCTTTCCCAACTCACATGTGCATCGGCCTGCTTCAGCCCAGCAACGTCTCCATCTGCTTGTCCCCTTCCTTGAACTCCAGCTCTGCCTAAACCTCCCAGTTGCCAAAGGTCACCTGCAAGAAAAAGGCAATTGAGGACAAAGATAACCAAAGAATGCTGATCACCTGGTTTAAAACTTCAAAGTAGGTCAAATAGGGCGTGATTGATAAAAATGTATCAGATTTCATGAGATAGGCTTGAGCCCGTACACAACCAAACACTCATGAAACAAAAGATGCTGCATGTACATGGGTGAACAGTAAAGCCTAAGCAGTGCTGTGACCTATGAGTCCCGTGCCACCATAGCCAGTGGGAAACGCCCTAGCCCATGGGAAACACTCTCAATCTACGTTTCTCAGGAGCCTGCCTAAAGGCTATTTGATGTTTGTGTTGGCGTTTCTGAGAAGATCGATCGGTGCAGACAACCAAACAAGCTTATACACAACTACACAAGCTTCCAATCACATGTAAACCCTATAATCCAGCAGTGTGTGTATATGTGTGAGTATGTATAAGTAGAAGGAATTGAGTAGAGGTGTGTAGAAAATTGTAACCTGAAGCTATTCCTGTCTCAGTCACAAAAGTACTACCAGTTGAATGAAGTTCAGGAAAGAATTATTTACTACGAGAGAACCCTGTAAGCAATAAAGGGCCATCAAGGAATAGGTAACAAATACTTTCAAATTTCAGTTCACTTTAGCTTTGTCTTAAGTCAAACTTCTGTAACTTTGATATTTTCTAAAAAAAGAAGCATACTAATAACACCTACAAATTCAAATAAATGCACGATCAAGACATAATTTAATTAGAGTTTAATGAACCTAATTTGATATTACAGATGTTGATACATTTTTTCTACAAATTTGGTCAAAGTTAAAGTTTGACTTAGGGCAAAGTTAAAGTGACAAAGTGAACTATAATTTGGAATAGACGGAGTAAATTGTAACTGGTAATATCTCTCAGAAAATTACAATTGTTCCAGTTTGCTTAGTGCTCTCAGAAAATGCCAACCCAAAATGAGCAGATATGTGACGAACTTTATGATTAGCAACTAGAATTTCAAAACAAAACACAGTTGGTGTATAGCAGCGTGACATTATACAAAACAGTAGTAAACTCTTTTAGAATATATTATTTTTACTTGTGAGCAAAAGACATGTCACATACTTATTTTAAGTGAGCTTACTTTAAAACAGGAGTAGTAAACTCTTTTAGAATATATTATTTATACTTGTGAGCAAAAAAGACATGTCACATACTTATTTTAAGTGAGCTTACTTTAAAACAGGTAGCAGACAAAATTAAAATGCACCAAAACATACAGTAAAGGGATCATGAATCACGAATCTCAAAAAAGTTATCCTGACAAAGATTAAAAAATTAGGTTCAAATTTGTGGTGCTACTGAATTTGTAACAAAGAGCAATCAAGCAAGTCTCTTCAATAAGTTGCAAAGAACCATTATTTCACGCGAACAGAGAAAGTTACTGATTTGTCATTTAAGTTCCTGATTTTTAGAGAAAAAGAACTGCTTGTAAAATTTTAAGCTATAAAATGTGCCAATGATTTACTAATTTGTCAATTCAGTTGGTTCAGTTGGCCCCCTTTGTCAATTTCCAACTATTATGCATTTGAATGAAAAGATTTATACTATATCAATGCAAATATTAGTACCATACAGTGCAAGTCACATATATGGCAATAGACAAGAAAAGCTAAGATTAAGCTATGTAATTATGAAAAATAACTCCAGACAACAAACAATGTATTAAGAGTTCATCAAGCAGCCAAGTCACATGACATTTACATGTATGAATATATGATTAAACTTCAGTTGTTAGTCTAACATTAAAGTACTCGGGGTATTCAACAGACCAAATATAGGAAAAGAACTAAGCTTTTGCTACACCAGCAATGTAAGTGCATGCTATTACCTGGAGCATATAGATACTTGAATGGATGGATAGACCAATGGCTGACAGGACCGGTTTTGAAAATCCTTTCAAACTGCATTGACTGGAGATTGACCATGAAGGTGCCTTTATATGTTGACACAAACATGACATTATCATCCCCTTCAAGCCAAAGTACTGATCGGTGGCCCTGTGATCTCAACGAAAGAAGCATGTCCAGTTCAATTGTTCCTCCAAGCTTCCATTGAAAAACACCATCAGAGTCTTCAGTCGTCTTCTCCCACACCCAAAGTTGACCTCTGAGGTTCTCTGACATGACATCAAACTAAGGCTACCACCCTTTGCTAGGGTACATAGAAAGATGCCACGATGGTTTTCATAATCAGTGACCGCCGGTGGCATCTCTAGCACAGACAGGTTTTGGCTACCCAAATCAAATTCAAGGATGCGATCCCCACCGGCGGCAAATAGAATCCAGTAGAGAGTATTCCCAACCAGGACATTTCCACGGCCAACATCAAACCAATAAGGGATTGCTGCGGCGGCGACAGTGCCCCAGGCACGCGCACGGAGAAAAGTTCGGGGCCCCGTGAGCCCAAGAAGAAGCTGAAGGAGAGATTTTTGTCGCTTCCAGAGAAGACGCCGAGGGACTTCCAGTGGCGGGCGCGGAAGCGGCGCAAGAAGCCGGGGTCGGTGACGAGGCGGTGCCAGCGGGTGCAGACGGCGGACGCGCGCGGGAGCGAGGACGGCAGCGGGGCCAGGCGGAGGAGTATCTCGGAGAGGACGTCGTCGACGTCCATCGGGGAGGCCGCCGGCGACGGAGACTGGCACGTGAGCCGGCGTCGGTTCTCGTCGACCCCGCGTGTACTCCTGTCCCGTGTCCCTTAGGAAGGCTGAGGATCAACGGGAAGGGGAGGCTCGTAGAGGAGGCCTTGGTCGTCCATGGACATGGACAACGCCGGCAAACTGGAAACGGCGGCGGCAGCGGCGGAGGAGGCCAATCCCACCTTTCTCTAGGCTCGGGCGGTCGGTCTCGGAAAAAGGTTGCCTAGTCTTTTTTATTTTTTTGAGCAACAGAAAAAGGTTGGTTGACTAGTTGCTATTCTTCTCCGGGCTGGGCTGGGCTTTTTGCTGACAAGTTATCATGGGCCAAACATAATCTTTCTCTATTCGCCAGTGGTGATTTTGGGAATCTCCACATCTACCGGCTGAGTCCTTCGGAAGTGGTCATAGGAGTAGGGTTTGCGTGTGTGTTCATAGGGATGAGAGTGAGTGCATATTGTGAGCGTCTGCGTTGTCTTGTGTAATTCTCAAAAAAAAATTGTTGCAATTTTTTTTTTTTTAAAAGTCTGTTTTTTCTCTCTAAACCCTAAAACCGAGTAAACATTTATTTTACCTTCCTAACCTGGTTATAAGCAATTTTTGTGGTGGTTTTTTTCTTTTTTATTTTCATTTATTTCCGTTGAATCTTAAAAAAATCATAAAAAAAATCATAAAATAGAAAATCTAATTTTTTAGGCTCTATATGAATATATCTACATAGGTGAACACATAATAATGGTGTGCTTTAGTCCAAAGTGTCTGTTGTTTTTGTTATAGCTTTAGATCTATATTTTTTTATAATTAATTTATATCAGTAGTTTCCATTGTCCAAATATGGTGAAATTTTTATAATAGGCTAATTATTATATATTCTAAGTATAGTAAAAAACTTATACTCATTGAATCATGTATAACTTATTTATAAATTTATTTATATTTAATAAGCATAAACATAAAAAATTAACTAATGTATACATCACATGATACAATAAGTATGAACTTTCTAGTATAGTTAAAACATGCAATAATTAACCCACCATAAAAATTTTATCACGATTAGACCATTAAAACAGTATCTATGAATTAATTAAAGTCTTTTGCATAAAAGAGAATTCATCTCGTTTATGTCAAGTTTATTCCTTCTTATTGTCCTTCTCAATGAGTCAGTGTCAGCGCTACGCTCTACGTGGCATAAATAAACCTTTCTAAAAGATTAAACAATAACTAAAACTAAAAATGATATAGAAGTTGCCACTGCTCATATTTTTTACAAACCTTGTCAAACCTAGGGTCCTTTCCAAACATAGGATGTCCAAACCACAGGAATAGAAGAATTATAGGATTAGAGTTGCATGACACTTACAATCCTATAGGAATTGAAAATGCAGAAAAATTTCTACTGGAACATTTGAATACAACATAGAAAAACACAATGATTAGAAGAAAGAGATAGACACAAAGGAAATATTTCAAGAGGTTGGACTTCATGTTAGATTTTCTCCAAAACTCCTATATATTGAACCATTCCATAGGAATTTTATAGGATTACAGGATGGCCAGTCCTTTGTTCCAAAGATTCACATAGGAAAAAATTCTATAGGTTTAGAATTCTACAAAATTCCCCCCATGAATTCTTCGTTCTAAAAGGAGCCTTAAACGTTTGATTAGCATGCTTCTCGTAGCAAGTTAAATAGCGATAGAGGGAGTAGCAAGTTAAATAGGGACAGAGGAAGTATTTTGCGGCTATGCTCCTCTTTGTTAATCGTGAACTGAACTTTTATCAAGTCACTTTTCTCTAGCCCTTGGGAACTCGATCTGACAAAACACTGTCCCAAATGGCCAAATGAATTTGTCTTCGACGCCAAATAAACTGTCTTTATTTCGCCAAACTGATAGTTTTTTGTTTGGGTGAATGAATCAACCTTCATCGAATGAATCATCCTTTGCTAGGTGTGAGACATCAGACCGGTTCATTGTAGTTGGAACTGTTGTGCTATCTATCATGATGCACTCTATTTGCTGTGTTACGAGAGAATCAGACTCCATTTGGTAGGGTAGATGTGCATATATAATCTAAATTACTAGAACATGAGCCAAATTGATTTTGGAATTGCATATATGATCTAAATTACAAGAACATGAGCCAAATTGATTTGGAATTGCATTAAACAGAACATACAGATTGTGTGCACAACTGCATATTGAGTGCTTGAGTGTGAACCTGTGGTGGTATATAAACTCCCTCAACCAAATTTGAAAGTCTGAAACCAACCTCCAAAAAGAAATTTCTCAATTCTATCAGGACAAAACTCTTGCTGTCCCTCAAATCGGGGTTCCCCCTTTTGTTACCGCACGGCACATCCAACTCTTTTGCTTTTACCAGATTGGGCCACCTCCTTCCCAACTCACATGTGCATCACCTCGCTTCAGCCCAACAGCATACGCCTGTGCTCCTCCCTCTTTGGCGTTGACTTGTGGGACCCGCCTGCCGGCTCTGTCTTCTCCATGCTCTTGTCCGCTTCCTTGAACTCCGCTGCTGCCTATACCTCCCTGATACAAAATGTCACCTGCAAGAAAAAGGCAGCTGAGCTGAGGACAGAAGTAACCAAAGGCGATCCCAGTCACCTTAACACTCATTACAAATAGTATGTGATTGGTAACATACTAACATGTATATGTATCAGATTCCTCAACCAGGTTCATGTGAGACAGGCTCATGGGAGTCAGGCCAAAAGTACAAAAATAAGCCAGCCCTGTTTGGATCAGCTAAACTTTTTATAAGCTACAAAAACTAGAGGGAGCCAGCTCTTTTTATAAGTTCGGTGGCTGCATAGTACCAAATGGGTTATAAGCTATAGGCTATATAAGCTGAACTTTATAGATTAGCTAGAGCTTTTTGAAGCAGCTAGCAACTTATTTTAGTCAATCCAAAGTTCCAAACAGGGCCTTAGTTAGGTTGAGCCCTTTGCACACAACCAAACATCCACAAAACAAAAGATGCTGCATGTACAAGAGTGAATAGCGAAGCAGAAGTAGTGCTTTTGAGTCCCGTGCTGCCCTAGCCCATGTGTAGAAGATTGTAATCCAAACCTATTTCTGAATCCTCTCTATGACCTTCCCCACCTCAGTTCTCCTGAGTTCTACCTGACGCTCTGTTTAACCATATTTTGTTGTATTTAACAAGAAGTTCCAGCTGAATGAAGTCAGGGAAAGAATCATCAACTACTAAGAGAGAACTCTGTAAGACAAAAAGGGCCATCAAGGGATAGGTATCAAATCAAATATTCCTTCTGTTCCAAAATAAAGTTCACTTTAGCTTTTTCCTATGCCAAACTAAATTTGATATATAAATATTTTTTAAAATAGTCTATCAGTATCTATAAGTTCAAATAAATGCACTATCAAGACATAATTTATAGAGTTTAATGAAACTAACTTTATATTGTAGGTGATGATACATTTTTCCAATAAATTTGGTCAACGTTAGAGAAGTTTGACTTAGGTAAAAGTTGGACTATAATTTGGAATAGATGGAGTAAATTGCAGCTGGTTATGTCCCTCAGAAAATGACACTTGCTCCAGTTTGCTTACGGCTTTCAGAAAATGCAACCCAAAATGTGCAAATTTGTGATGAATACTTGAATGATTAGCAACTAATGGTTTGAAAAACTAAGTAGTTGGTGTATTGCAGCAATGTCATTGTATCACCTTACTATCATGGAACAGTAGCAAGACTTTATAAAAACATGATTCAACTTATAAGCAAAAGACATATCACGCCAAATTATTTTCAAGTGGGCTTACTTTAAACCATATGTAGCAGACAAAATTAAAATGAACCAAAACATACAGTTAAAGGGATCATGAATCAGCAATGTTAATAAAGTTATCCTGACAAAAAAAAAAAAAAATCGTTTGGATTCAGGGAACAGGGATATCATATCTCACCCTTCAAAGGGTAATATTGTATCTTAGCAATCCATTCTCACACCTCATTTAATCCTAGCCGTTCATCTATTTCCCTTTCCCTATCCCACCTCTCATATCCCATAATCCAAACGCCACCTAGGTTCATTAATTTTGCGGCGTGGCTGAACTTGTCACTAAGAACATTTAAGCAAGGCTGTTCAAAAAGTTGCGAAGAACAGTTATTGCACATGGCAAGAACAGAGAAAGTTACAACTGAAGATTTTGGAATCATACCAAGATTAGTAGAGAAAAATAATTGTCTGAAAAATTTTAAGCTATAAAATGTGCTAACTGAGTTACTAATTTGACATTTCAGTTGGTTTAAGCCTTGGCCCCTTTGCCAATTTCCAACTATTATGCATCTAGATGAAGAGATTTATACCATACCAACAAAAATATTAATGCAAGTCACATAAATGCCATAGACAAGAACAACTAGCATTAAGGTATGTAACTCTGAAAAATAACTCTGACTAACAAAAAAATGTATTAAGAGTTCACCAAGCAGCCAAGTTATATTACATGTAAGAATATATGATTGAATTTCAATTGCCAGTCTGACATTAAAGGACTTGGGGTATTCAACAAAGCGATTATAGCAAAAGAACCAACCTTTTTTTTTTTTTTTTTTGGTATACTAGCATAGCAATGTAAAGCTTGATATACTAGCAAAGCAATGTAAAAAGGATGTAAGCTAAGCTATTACCTGGAGCATGGAGATACTTGAATGGAAAGATAGACCAATGGCCAACAGGACCAGTTTCAAAAATCTTTTCAAATTCCATTGACTGGAGATGGACCATGAAGATGCCTTTATATGTTGACACAAACATGACATTATCATCCCCTTCAAGCCAATGTACTGATCGGTGCCCCTGTAATCTCAGCGAAAGAAGCATGTCCAGTTCAACTGTTCCTCCAAGCATCCATTGAAAAACACCATCAGGGTCTTCAGCTGTCTTCTCCCACACCCAAAGTTGACCTCTGAGGTTCTCTGACATGACCATCAAACTAAGGCCACCACCCTTTGCTAGCGTACACAAGAAGATGCCGCAATGGGTTTCATAATCGACGGCATCTGGTGGCACCTCTATCACAGATAGTTCCTGGCTACCCAAATCAAATTGAAGGATGCGAACCTGGCTGCCAAATAGAATCCAGTATAGAGTGTTTCCCACCATGACATTCCCACGGCCAACACTGAACCAGGGCTGGATTGGCGCGGAGGCGACATTGCCCCATTCACCGGTCTCCGACGAGTAGACGCAGATATGTGCATTGCTGATCCTCGTGTCGTCCCATGCCAAAGCAAGCTTGAAGGGTCCATTGTTGCCGGAGGCACAGATTAACGCCCCTTTCATACGTAGCCGCCAGGTCCCATTATCGTCAGAGAACAGCGGAACTTCCAGGAGATGGTCCTCGCCTGTGACGGGGTTCCACACCAGGATCTGGCGGGTGCCGTTGTTGCCTAGGACCACGCGCCCACGGCGGCAGTCCAAGAATTCCCAGACGCAGTCAGCGCAGCCGCGCCCGTTCCCGCCTTTGTGGCACTCGCGCGGCACGCGCACGGAGAAGCGCTCGGGCGGGGCGGAGTCCGGCGGGCCCAAGAAGAAGCTGAAGGAGAGATCTTTGCCTCTTTCAGAGAAGACGCCGAAGGGCTTCCAGTGGTGGGCGCGGAAGCGGCGCAAGAAGCTGGGGTCGGTGACGAGGCCGCGCCAGCGGGTGCAGACGGCGGACGCGCGCGGGAGCGAGGACGGCAGCGGGGCCAGGCGGAGGAGGATCTCGGAGAGGAGGTCGTTGACGTCCATCGGGGAAGACGGCCACGGCGACGGAGACTGGCACTTGAGCCGGCCGCGCTCCTCGTCGAGCCCGCGTGTGCTCCTGTCCCGTGTCCCTTGGGAAGGCCGAAGATCAATGGGAAGGGGCGGCTTGGATGGGAGGCCTTGGTCGTCCATGGACATGGACGACGACGACGACGACGATGACGCCGGCAAACGGGAAGGGGAGTGGCGGCGGAGGAGGAGGAGGAGGAGAAGGCGCAGGCCAATCTTTTCTCTGGGCTCGGCCGCAGAAATATCCTTCTCTGGGCTGGGCTGGGCTTCTTCTTTTTTCGATTAGTGGGCTTGGCTTCGTGCAGCCAAGTTAATCATGGGCTCAACATAATCTTTGTCCAATATCGCTGATGCTAATCTTTTGTAGGAGTATAATCTTTTCTGAGTATAGGATACCACCCCTTTTTTCGGTACAATGTGCATTTTAAGTCTTCTCTCTCTTCTAAAAGAAGCTAGCACTGCACGTAGTTCAACTTGAGCCCTGTGCGCACATTATATGGATTAAAAACTAGATAAATCGATAGAACATAAACGACCTTTAGCTTGGACCTTGGTAAGGGGGGCCGTTCCCAGCCAAAAGTGTGAAATTAAGTACTTGTTCCCAAAAGGTTGTTGTCATATCGATCCATTCTCATTGATTTAGTTTAGTTGGTTTATATTAGTTTTAAAAGTCAATTATATATTGCTAAGCAAAACAAGTTTTTTTAGTCTCCAGCAGGTCTAGGTTCCCTAGCTAAACGTCCTTGCTCCTTTTGTCAGCATACCACTTTGGGTACGCCATTTTGGTATATATTCCTAAACCTCATTCCTCGCTTGGTAAGCTAGGATACCCCTATTTTTATGGTACCATGTGCATGCATTGAGTCTTCTCTGGCCATCTCGTGCTTAAAGAACACTAGAGTGGCCAGCGATTGATCGATCGAGCTGCTACAAAACAATAATCGAAGCACTGACGACAGTTCAAAAAAAAATTTACAGTTCAAAAATAATCGAAGCACTGCACAGCCCACTCATAGAAGCGAGTGCCCATGTCATCTCCCTACTCTCATCCCTTGAGCTTACCCACCAACCCCAAACCGCGTGCAGAGTTGAGCTTCTATACCCAGGCGAGTTTTCTTCGGCCATTTCTCCTCCGATCCATCTTGCATTGTTCTTTGTATTCATGCATGCATGCATGCATGACGCATCTATCTCTGATCCGATCCGATCCAGTATATATTTGATTGTTTCTTCGATCAGACTGCACAGCACAAGATTATTGGTTCTCCGAATCTCCGATCCAGTAGCTATACACTGCACACAGCACAAGATTGTTTCTTCGATCCTACCTCGACGATATATATCTCCTTCCTTTAATTTCTTGATGCAGTGTTTGCATTCGAAACATACATGCAAACAAACATGCATCATTATATTGAGCCTTATGTATGTATATATATACATGTGCAATTGTGTGCAGGTAGCAGAGCAGCATGCTGGGATCCAAACCCAAGCAGCAGAGGAAGAAGCAGCAGTTGCAGGAGGTGAATCGTTGCAGCAGCAGCAGCAGCTGGGCTATCATCTTGTGCTGCTGCTCCGTTCTCGCATTCACGGTGGTGAGAGGAGCAGCAGGGCTGCCACAGCTGGGCAGTGATGTGGAGCATGGAGAAGCAGCAGCAGCAGCAGCTAGTCTGGAAGTGGATGCGTCCTGGGCCAAGGCGCGAGAGATGCCACCGACACTGTTTGGGGTTTTCTTCGAGGTCTTTCTTTTCTTCCTCTCATTCATACATTTTCCTTCGTCTTTCTTTCTTTCTTTTGTGATCGACGATTCTGTTCCGCCGTTTCTTGATGATCTACTGTGGCGCCTGGATTTGATTAATAATGTCCCTGTTTCGTTTCTTGACCGATCGATGTCACGGTCTTTTTTTTTTACTGATGAAGATACGAACAAACCAGCAGATTCGTATGTTGTTGTAGTAGAGTACTACCTCTCGGTCCCAAAACAATACACATCTCTTCACTTTTGCAGAAATAGTATTGATAGCTTTCTTTGAACCAAATCGTATTTATATCTCCAATCTCCACAAATACATTCATAATTAATCAAACGATATATATAATATCAGCACTTTTTATAATATTTGATCAAGCTTTTAAAAAGATGTAGTATCCCATACAATTACTTATATAAAATCGTTAGGTCATCAATCTGCGTAGGGCATGCATGTTTTTTGTTTAGATCCCAGAAAAAAATAGTGTTGTTCTTGCGTTTTCTTTTTTCTTGTGATGTGAAACTCTTATGTCTAATTTCTGCGAAATTCATGTGTTTGAAATAGATTCTTAAATTTTGACGTAATCACGGATGATAGGTTATCAATTTGTCTGATGATAGAGCACGCAAGCCCAGGCGTAAATTAAACAATGGCGACCCATCAAGGAAAGTCCACTCCGTAATACTGGGCTGGGCTGGGCTGTTGGGCTCAATCAACCAATTCCAGCCCATTCCTCTTTTCGTTCTCCCCGTCCACTCCATTCCCCTCCCTCCTCTCGAGCTCGCGGCAATGGCGAGGAGGGCATTCGCCTCCTCCTGTCCTGTCTCCAACCCCTCACTCACCTCGTCGGTTCGGGGTGGTGGACCCTGGCACATCTGGCGCGGAGAGGCCGGAGGGAATGCCGCGGCAAGAGGCCCAGAGCACGCACGTTGTGGCCTGCTGCGGTTGATCTGACCGACTGATTACAACTCCGAGGTCACCACACCACCTGGTTATTTGCTTGCGTTCTACTCCTCCTTCCGCTCGATTGATTCCCTGGGCATGAAAAGTTGGTGAATTTAATTCATCATGTTTGCGTTCATTTCACAGCCCACTGGTGGTGGTTTGGCTGCTGTACCGAGTGATTTGGCTGGCAGGAGCTTTTACTGTGCCCTGTTTTTTTCCCCCTGGCAGTATGGCTAGACTGGTTAAAATTGTGGCGTGCTGTAAACTCTATGGCGCGTGTGCACTTTTGGGTTGCCTATGACACCACCACCACGGCACCAACCCCTTATCTTAGTATATATATATATAGTTATTAGTAGCTATCAAGTTGCTGTTTCCAGCAATTTGGATCAGATGTACCTGTTAACCTTTCTAGGAAGCCGGGAAGATGCTGCATTTTGGTCTCTGTTTTCTTTTTTAAAGAAACTTTTAATATTCGTTTGTGTGTTTCGGATAAGCCCTTTGTTAAAAGTTCAAACCTTTATTTATGCAATTTTTCTTGTTTCATGCTCCAACTCCTTAAGCATGTGTTATGCACCATTTCTTCATAGTAACTGAATTGGTGAATACTGCAGGAGATCAACCACGCCGGCGCTGGTGGGCTATGGGCAGAGCTGGTTAGCAACAGAGGTGCCTGAGATAGCTGTTCTTCCTTTTTCTGAATGTAGTGTCACTAGTCAGTCACCTAGTAAAATTTTCATCTGAAACTATGGTAGGATATCCCCATGATGTCTGTTATAACAGGGGTTCAGTTAATTAGTCAGATCAAATGGTTTACATGTTTTTTTAAAAAAAAAAGGTAGTAAATTCCTCCTATGTTTGAAACTAAACCACCGAGTTTCAAGAGGGGCCATAATATTTCTTGCAAATGGTACAACTCTAGAAGAAATCTTCTTGATCGTGTTATTTATCTCACTTATTCATTCTGCTTGTTGGTCAGCTCAGTCCTGCTACTTAAGTAGTTGAGATTTTTTACAATGACATTGTCATTGGTATTTGAAGTTTCACCTTATCTAACCATTGTAGGTTTTGAAGCCCACATAAACAATACTCCAACCATAGACCCATGGAGCATCATTGGAGATGAATCCTCCTTACATCTGACGACTGACCGGGTCTCTTGTTTCACTAAAAATGTTGTTGCTCTGAGAATGGAGGTTCTCTGTGAGAAGTGTCCACCTGGTGGAGTTGGCATATACAACCCGGGATTCTGGGGCATGGTATGAATACATCTTAATACATAATTCAACTTGTATATTAGCATAACTTTTAGGTCTAATAGAATATTTTTTAAGTCCAGCTCATTCACTATGGTGTAGGGACACAGTGAAATGTATAGGCTTTTCCGATAGGTGAAAGTAGACTACCTAGCAACCCAGTGTTTGGTTTCTATTTAGTAATTAGTATAATACTGTTGTAGCCTAATGCAGTGCTTCTATGTGATTTGGTTTCGTCATAGGTAACTAGCGATTCCAATTACTAAAAGTAGTAGCAACAGCAATAGCTATAGGCATAGGCATTAGGAATTAAGACAGTCTGAGCTCCATGCATTTTCTTCTGATCCTTTTGGTGATCATACCTTTCAAGTTCTGATATTAGGTATATATTCAGTACATGTTCTCTTTTCCTACCTTTTCCAATTTTTTTTTTTTTTTTTTGCAATGTTACCATTTCAACTTTCAGAACATAGAAGATGGAAAGGCCTACCATCTTGTCATGTACATCAAGTCAGCACAACCTTCAGAGCTGACAGTTCAATTGACAAGCTCTGATGGGTTACAAACCCTGACTTCAGCTACGATAACGTTAGTATATTTTCTC
Source organism: Chrysopogon serrulatus (assembly GCA_015844335.1). Classification (NCBI taxonomy): domain Eukaryota; kingdom Viridiplantae; phylum Streptophyta; class Magnoliopsida; order Poales; family Poaceae; genus Chrysopogon; species Chrysopogon serrulatus. The sequence goes on along the minus strand of JADLZL010008332.1, from coordinate 44,717 downwards.
TTGGTATTTAGGCAGGAGAAAATATTTTGTTATTAACAATAGCTGAAAGTATTGCCCTGCTGTAGAGTTTCTGGCACATCAAATTGACAAAACTGGAGCAAAAATTGTTTGCTAGAGGCACTAATAGAACTTCAAGGCTTCAAATAACAACTAGCACGAAAGGAACTGTATGGTTTGATCAAGTATCACTCATGCCTGCAGACACATACAAGGTATAATATAACTTTTGTTCTCTATGGTATGAAAAATAGAAAACAAGCTGAGAAAAAAGGGTATAAAATTATAGAATATGGGCAGTAAAACAACTTTGTTCTGAACCAAAACACATTTACAAAGTTTGTAGCCACATTTAGAACTACAGTAATCTATTAACTGTTGTTTATAATTAACTTTACTGCTTTCGTTTGTTTGATGTTTAATGCATAAGCTTATCTGCATATTTAACAACGATTCTTCTTTATTCATGCAGGGACATGGTTTTCGCACAGAACTTATAACCATGCTTTTGGATTTAAAACCACGATTCATGAGATTTCCTGGTAATGAGATGTATTTTCTTAATTAAAATCAAGTAATTGATGTTTGTACGTATATGATATATTGATAAGTGTGCAGACATATTTGTGATAATTTACTAGATTGCATACAACTCTTGTAGGTGGTTGCTTTGTTGAAGGCAGCTGGTTAAGAAATGCCTTCAGATGGAAGGAAACTATTGGTCCATGGGAAGAAAGGCCTGGGCACTATGGCGACGTTTGGAATTACTGGACCGATGATGGCCTTGGCTTTTATGAGTTTCTACTGGTAAATTTTGATTGATGTCATCTGATTTTGCCTCTTTTGATTTCAGCCTAACTGATCATATCTTTATTCTGAACTGTTCACAAAAAGCTTGCTGAAGACCTGGGGGCTCTCCCAGTATGGGTCTTCAATGCTGGTAGGTGGTGCTTGTGATTTGACAGAAAATCCCTGTTTGTTTTATTTATGTTTAATCATCCTCAGGATACCCATAAAGTTCGGATTCTTGTCTTGAATTTTAGGTATCAGCCACAATGATGGAGTTGATATGATTGCACCTTTCATTAAGGTATATACGATCTTTTGTTCTTTGCATGATGTAACATAAAAAATTTCTGCTCCAATGAATTGCATGCAAATGTTGGGCTTTAACATGTGGTAGAATATCACCGATCATTGTGTCTTCTGCTTTTTTTTTTCTGGATTTTGTATAAGTTTAAAACCCATGCAGCTCATTTTTATCTTTAGAATCTGGAGTCTTTTTGATCAGCAAGCTCAGTTCTAGTAGCCTCGACGATCTTTTCAAAGGCAAATCATGTAAAAACTATTTTTTTCCAGAATCTGAATGACAGAACCACATGTACTGTGTATTTCTTGATGATTTTAATTCTTACATCCTCTATTTCATGAGTTTATTTTTCCTGATATAGGATGCTTTGGACGGCCTTGAGTTTGCAATGGGAAGTGAGGAGTCAGCATGGGGCTCTATGAGAGCTGCAATGGGGCATCCAGAACGATTCCCACTGAAGTATGTTGCAATTGGAAATGAAGACTGTCTTAAGGAGTTTTACCAAGGTACATAAAACCATTATCAATTGGCTTTAATATTGAACATCTACCTTGAATATCCTACTCTAACCTAATATTATTTAATTCTGCTTAAGTAGAAAATTACATCAAATTCTATTATTCTATACGAGATGCTTATCCGACATTCAAATTATTTCGAACTGTGACCGCTTACAACTTGCCCATCCCGCTGATTTGTATGATTCCCATGTAAGCTATTCATTTCTTACTCTTTTTACGTTCTTCATTGTTAGTCAATTGTCTAAGCTGTATGCTATCCTTTCTTATTATAACCTTAAGAGCTACATGTTTTGTAGATATATGCTAATGCTACATATATGTTCCTCCAGAAGAACAAGTTTGACACAGCACCACGTACCAGACCTAAGGTATGATGTTATTTCCTAGTATGAAATAATTTACTTATGTATTGGTGTTTTTAGTGCATTCTTGGTCTTACAGAAATAGCTTATTTCATCCTATTGTATGACTAAACTCATGTGAAATTACCTAAATTAGGGGTATACATTGTTGTAATTGTCAAACTAAATATGGTTGGAAGCATATATTCAACATAATCTCTAGACCAAATCTACAATCGATAAATAATACTTAGTTGCATTTTGCAATGATCTTATTACAGGCATTTGTTAGTGAATATGCCGTTCAGGATAAGAAAGATCCTGGTAACGCGACCCTTTATGCTTCACTGGCTGAGGCTGCTTTCCTCATTGGATTAGAGAAAAACAGGTGATCTCTTCCTCCCTCAGGCCTTGCTCTCTCCTGAGATTCTAAGGACCTCGCTTCTTTGCAGTGATGCTGTCGAGATGGCCAGTTATGCGCCACTTTTTGTGAACGACAATGATCACAGGTTATTATTACTGTATTTACTCTATATCTTGTTTTCTATATTGGTTACACTTGTAGTCATAGTCTGGAAACATGTTAATTAGGTGGCTCCCAGATGCGATAGTCTTCAACTCCTGGCAGCAGTATGGAACTCCTAGTTACTGGATGCAGGTGCTTTTCCGTGAATCAAGTGGTGCTGTGATTCATCCAGTTTCAGTCATATCCAGCTACTCTGATTCATTGGCGGCATCAGCTATCACCTGGAAAGACACTGAGAATAGCTTCCTGAGAGTAAAGGTAATACCAACAATTTCTTATTTTCTTCTAGACTTTGTGTGATTGCTTCAACTGATTTGATAAATGCTTAAACATTTGATGAGCACCAAAACCTTTGCAGATAGTAAACTTCGGATCTGATGCTGTGAACCTCACAATACATGCAACTGGGCTTGAAGTTGGTGTCAGTGCGAAGGGATCAAGAGTCACTGTTCTGACGTCCAACAATGTGATGCATGGAAATTCCTTCGGCAACCCAAATAATGTAAGGGATGACTGCTTTTTACAAGCTCTTTTGTATTGCAACCATCTGAATACAAGCACTGCATAAATGTCAGCGCAAATAATTTCTGAACTTCGAAACATGCATAAATGGTGGAGCTAAAATTAAGTTTGCAAATGCTGCAGGTTGTGCCTGTTACCAGAGAGCTGCGCGGTGCAGGAGCAGAGATGCAGGCCATGCTCGCTCCTTACTCGTTCACCGCATTTGATCTAGCACTGGAGCATAATTAGAACAAAATTTGCTGGGCTGCGATGCACTGTACTGTTTTCTACAAAATGTTGGTGTTTGTAGCCTTGCTAGCCGGGTCTGGAGCCCTTTGTGCTTTCAGGATTTCAGCCCGGTTTCAGGTTGCTGCTGATAGCAGAGTAGTAGTAAGCGTAGCTGAGCAATCGTTATCTGAATATCTGGATGTGCATATATATAAGTAATCAAAATTGGGTTTGTTCCACACTTTCTCTATGGAAGTAAAAATATCCGCACTAAGCAATTGCACAGGACGGCTGCATTGCACAAAGCTACTCGTCGAAATATATAATCTGGCGCCCCTCAACAATTTTCTTTATATACAATTAGAACTGGGAATAATTAATGAGCTCTCTGCTCGCAATCCAATCCATGCGATAGATCACAATGCATGGGGGTTACTACCTGTTTTGCTTTTGCCGGACAGGATGCGCTCTCCAGCCTTACCAAGGCTTTTGCATGCTGCATGTTGCATGGGTTTTCACAAAAACTCTGCATCGACCGCCTTTATTTGCATGCTTCATGTTGCGTGGGCGTATCGAAAATCTGTTGCATAAAGTAGCAAAGGTTTAGGGGACAAATTACTTCAGCATTCGTTCGTTCGAATAGCATGTGTGCCATACCGCATGAAGAATTCATTAATACCTTTAAATATCCTATAACTTTAAATTATTTTCCATCAGAATATTAGACCTTTGTTTCCTAAAAAAAGTATTAGACCTTTTCAAATCTGCAAAATCTTGACCATTGCCATGGAGCTGTGTCTTGATGAATCTAATTAAGGTGGCCAAGGAGACGAATGCCTTAGAGAACCGTCTTTATTTGTTAATGAATTCAAATCTCAGTCGTCCATCAAAGTCGCATCCAGTATTTATAGGTTTGTTTGGAATTGCTCTACTCTAAGTTTTTTTAAATTCCACTCCATGTTTTTGAGCTAAACAGTTCAACTCCACACGTAGCTCGAGGAAAAAAAGGTAAAGTCGTTAGAGCAACTAAAGATGTGCTTCATAAACTCAGTTTTTTTAGAGCTACTCTACAGTAGAGTTTGTAGAACGAGTTTGTGGAGCAGAGTTCGTGGAGCAATACCAAACATGCCCTAAATTAGCTAGGATATCTTGGGCACATCTTCTCTCCCACTTGCTACGGTACTACTTCATTTCCCTCTCCCACTCGCCCAATCTTATTTTCTCTCTCTGCCTAACCTGAATCCAGTGTGTTGACGCCCACAAGCAGCAATGCCCAACACACAAAGGTTGACAAATCATCTCTCTCGCATCTTCATCTCATTTCGCTTGCCCTCACACTCTCTCTATCCTTCAATATAATCTCCCTCCCTCCCTTTCACATGGAGGCGGGTTTGGCAGCAGCCGCCCTCAGATTGTGGTGTCTCCGATGGTAGCACCCCTCCAATGGCGGCTAAGACAGTGAGGGTGGAGGCAGCAAGATGCGAGGGTGGATGCAGATCTTGAAACTACGCCCCTCCAAGGCTCCGTCTATGGTGCTACGTGGGTATGTTGCTATGACCTATTGCCGGTATTGGGGAGAGGAGAGCCCATAGTTACCTTGAGGATATACGCTTTAGTTGAACCTCATTAACAAATGTCGTGCCTCTGGTTTATCAATGTTAATTTTTGTATTCGTCTTGATAATTTAATTAATAAGGCTGAACCCTAGGCCTTTTTTTCGGAATAAAAACAGGTAACTTGAAACGAAGTTTAATTTAGAGGAATGGATTCCTCTATCGCTATGCCCATCTTACTCAATCCTTCCTTCAGCTAAATGGTCCGAACATTATAAAAGACGAACATTCTCTGCATCGATGATCAGCTAAAAAATTCAATCAGGGCAACAGCAAGCTTGGCCAGCTTGAACGCGGAGTCGTCCTCCGCCGTCAATGGCGACGCCAGTTTCTTCTCCGTGAACGCGTCCTCGCACTCCTTGGCGGCGCTCGCCGTCCTCTCCAAGGTCAGCGCCGCCCGGTCGAACTTGCCGTCCTTGACTAGGGCGGTGCAGCCCGGCAGCAAGCCGACAATGCCGCCGTACAGCGCCTGGCACGACACCAGGGCGTCCCTGGTGGCCTCATCTCCGCCGACGCCGCCATGGCCGCGTGTCTTGAGCAGGCCGCCGATCTTTGCCCCGGTACTGGTGGCGTTGGCCGCCAGGAGGTCGATGGCGATGACGGCGAGGTTGGGGCCATCGTCTTCGCGGCTCCGGTTGTCGGAGCCCAGGGCCGAGATGCAGAAGTCGATGCCGAAGTCCTTGCTGCCACCGCCGATGCTCTTGCACAGCGGCAGCAGTGGGTCGATGCCGTCCGCCTGGGCATGAGCACGGCTCGTGTGATGATGAGTGGCTGAGAGCAGGAGCGCAGAGAGGAAGACGACGATGATCACATGGCTCGAGTAGAAGGCAGCGGAGGAGGACGCCATGGTCACCTTAATGGTGGGTGGTGTATCTTTCTCTGATCAGCCTCAGGTGCATATTTATAGGTGAGTTTGACTCCATCAGATGATTGTATTGGATTGGATTGATGGCTCATAAGGAGGTGACTGATCGTTGATTGCATATCGATGGATTGTTTCCCATTAATTATTAATTATTTATTTCCATGGCTAATGCTAATGTCAATCAAGTATTTATGAGATTCCTGCTAGCCAGGCATTTATTACGACCAAAGCTTTTTTTTCCTATTATTTTTTTAGGAAAAAGTCTAAATTCCCTCCCCGAACTATCAAAGACTGCCTAATCTAGCTCCCCGAACTACAAAACCAGGTATTCTACACCCCTGAACTTTCGAAACCAGTGAAATAACCCCTGGAGCGGTTTTGGAGGGTGGTTTTGCTACAGTAACACAGTTTTGTCTTTTTCTTTTTTTATATATTTTGGCTGAATCTTTGAAAAATCATAGTAAATAAAAAAACCATAAAATAGAAAATCTAATTTTGTTGGACTCCACATCAATAGATCTACACGGTGAACATATAATATAGTATATTTTAGTACAAAGTTTTTGCTGTAATTTTAGACTTATATTTTTTTGTAATTAAATGGAATAATTCATAGCTGTAATTTCTATGGTCGAATTGTGGTGAAATTTTTATAATGAACTTATTATAATATACTTGAACTATAGTAAAAAAAAAAATTTATATTTATTGGATCATTTATAGGTTAACGATAGTTAATTGCCATAAACACTCACGGAATTAATGTCCTTAATCACAGGTGTATGTCATTATATATTGCAGCATGTACAATTCCTGATTGTCAGATGATTGTGGTATGTAATTAGGAGTATATTTTGATAGCGGTTTTCATTCTATGATTGCTGACTTTCCTTTCTACTTTAATTTCTTCATGGGCAAATTTTGCTAATATAATAATGCTCATCTCTGATTGTTGCTTGCTTTTCATAAAGTGGTATTATGCTTCTCGCCCCAAAACCAAAAAAAAAAAAAAACGGCATTATGCTGACATATTATATTTGGAATGAAATTTCTTAATACTTTTTTCCGGAGTTGCATATCACAGGCATATTTATCCTGGCGTCTGGTGCCAAGATATGCACTTCCTAATCAAAACATTACAATAAACGGGATATTCATTCTTTGCCTCTCGTTAAGCCATTATTAGAATGCAATCCAGTACAAGATAGCATGCCGGTGAAGAGGGTACGTGAAAAGATGCAAAGGCCCCCTCATCCTCCACGCCCCAAACAACCGTTCCTTTCTCTCTCCCTTTGTGATTTTTTAATGGGAAAAATTATTGTGAATGATGTTATCTTAATTCCTAGAACCCGGAATGGTGTGGCTCATGATCTAGCTAGCCTAGGGATAAGTTGGGACTCGGATGAATCCTATGTTTGCACGAACCTCTTCTAGAATTTGTAAGACTTTCGGTGGCTCGAGATTCTGTCGAGTCTCTTCAGTTTCATTAACATTGTAACAAGGCCTTGGAGCCAGCTTTTCGGTAATTCTCTCTGGATCTTTCAAAGTTCAAACAGTACAATTTGGCCGTTGAGGGGAGGTGCAAAGCAAAAATAAAAATGATATTAGGTAATTTCTGGTCTAAACCAATAGCTCGCTAAAATGGTCCAAAAAGGTGGAATTTGCTTCATTTATGTTCTTATGGTTCCCTCTTCCATTTTTATTTCTTTTTCTTTCCAAAATAGCAATAAAACTTCTTGGAAACGAGGAGCTTGATTAATGATACTAATATGTGACCTTTTAGCTCAACGGTAAAAAAAATAGCTCAACGGTAAAAAAAAATAAGGGGAAAGAACTTTGGTACTAGGGATCTCATAAAATACTTGATTGACATTACCATTAGCCATGGAATTGACATTACCATTAGCCATGGAAATAAAATAATTAATGGGAAACAATCCATCTATGCAATCAACTATCAACTCACCTTATGAGCCATCAATCCAAACCAGGCCAATCCAATCCAATCCACTGATGCAAAACAATTAAACTCACCTATAAATAAGCACATCTGTCGTCCCTCTACGGACTCACTCAATGCGGCAAAGTTTCCACAGCTTCTCATGGATCCGGCTACTGTTTATGCAGAGCCCACCACTATTTACGTGGGCCCTGCATACACAGTTAAATTTTTATTTTTATTTTTTTGTCAGCTTTATTTTTTTCTCTTTAACCCGGCACACTGACGTCTACTACATCGCACGACCATCACCTAACGGTTAAGAAAAGTCCTCCGTATATATATAGGAGAAATTCACCATACCGGACTTCTTTATGCGTCTATCTTGCTGTCGCCACTAGCAATCCTATTCTGCCACCATATTTAAAAGAGGATATATATTGTTTTGAAAAGCAAAAGGCTATCCAATATAAAATTCAATAGCTTCTACCATTCAATCTTTTCTTAATTTTTTTATCAGTCGTTCTTAGAAATAACCTTGAGCTATCTTTTACATGCAGATACGTATACCATACTAAAAAAATACAACAATATACAACTTTAGACGTATTACCGCTACAAACAAACGAGCCTACAGAATGTTCACCAATACACACAGCGACCAACAACTACACGCACGGCATCACGCGCGTACCCTCCTAGTAACAACAACACAACACCCGAGGCTGGGCTGGAGAAAGTAAGACACACACCACCCGCCATGAAAGTGACGACCATGGCGTCCTTCTCCCCCTCCGCCTTCTACTCGAGCAATGTGATCGTCGCCGCCTTCCTCTCTGCGATCAAGCGCCTCCTGCTCTCATCAGCCACGCATCATCATCATCACACTAGTCATGCTGATGCCCAGGCGGACGGCATCGACCCATCGCTCCCGCTTGTGCAAGAGCATCGCCGGCGGTGGCGCCGGGACTTCGCATCGACTTCGCATCTCGGCCCTGGGCTCCGACAACCGGAGCCGCGATGACGATGGCCCCAACCTCTCCGTCATCGCCATCGACCTCCCCGGCGGCCAACGCCACCCGTACTGGGGCAAAGATCGGCGGCTGCTCAAGACAGGCGGCCATGGCGGCGATGAGGCCACCCGGGGATGCCGCCCCGGTGTCGTGCCAGCGCCGCACGGCGGCATTGTGGGTCTGCTTTGCTGCCCGCTGCACCGCGCCCTAGTCAAGCACGGCAAGTTCGACCGGGCGGCGCCGACCTTGGAGAGGACAGCGAGCGCCGCCAAGGAGTGCGAGGACGCGCTCACGAGAGAAGAAAGTGGCGTCGCCATTGACGGCAGAGGACGACTCAGCGTTCAAATCGCCAAGCTTGCTTTCTCCACTACTTTGGAATGCCCCTCTTTGCCGACTGCCAAAAGCGGTCGGCAAAGGCACTAAAACAGGTGGCGAAAGGCTTTGCCGACGCTTTTACACGTGGCGTCGGCAAAGAACACGTGGCAAAGGCTTGGTCGGCAAAAGAAATCTTTGCCGCCGCCACGTGGAAAGCGATCGGCAAAACTTTTGCCACCGCCAACATGGTAGTCGGCAAAGGAGACGTACGCCGTCGTGAGATGACGGAGCGCGTTCCGTTTGCCGATTGCCACGCGGCAGTCGGCAAAGGCTTTTTTAATTTTTTTAGAATGAAATTTCTTTGCCGACGCCTTTACTTTGCGGTGGCAAAGGCTTTTTATTTTTTCAGAATAGAAAATCTTTGCCGACGCCTTTTTTGGCAGTGGCAAAGCTGCCATGGTTCCCGAGATTCCAGCTTTTTGCCACACGCTTTCCACCTTGCGGTGGCAAAAGCTGAATAAGCAACAGCTTTTGGTCTGTTTTTTCTGTTTTTGCATCACAAAGAACCAAATCACATATATGATTATATAACTGAATTCACATATATCACACAGATCCACATATATATCACATAAATCCACATATATAGCACACATAAACCATAACAAAAGAGTCCAATAAGTCCATCATCCAACAAATCGTACTAATCGAGCATCGAACATCAAACATCCAACATGGAAAGCCATAACCAACATCAAACATCCCGCAAAGTACACGAACCACATAGCCAGTCACGCGTCCTACGACCCGTCGCCACCGTGGTGTGAAGAGCTCCCAGCTGGCCACGAAGGCCATGAGGACGCTCCAACCTGCGGCGCGCTGCTGTACACCCACCCGGATCCGATGTTTTGGGCAGGCGGGCTGTCACAGAACCGACCAATTTATAAAAGCATAAGTGAAAAAATCGCTCGCTAAGCAAGCAATTGTCACACTTAAGCCGTTATAAACCCGGTAGTCCGGAAATCTCGAAGGATTTCAAACCAAACATCATCAACCAAGATCGTACAAGTTTAGCGTCACCATTCGCATGTTACAACATTTCGCAAATAGTTCAACAACATCAGAGTGCGGAAATAAAGTTATTACAAACCAAGTTCTTCAAATCCAAGAAGCGGAAACAAGATAGTTTTAAAGCTCAACCCACACATACAACTTAAGTTTGATACAGTGCCAGTTCGATAGCCAATCCACAAAAGCAAGTGGGAAGAGTAGTAAGAACGACCAATGCCCTTTGGTGCTTAATCCACTTGATATAAGCAGGTCTCGCAATACCCGTGGTAGGTATGGCCATCTGCACAAACAACAAGCGGGAAAAACCCTGAGTACGAGAAGGTACTCAGCTAGACTTACCCGACTTACTCAAAAAGAAAAGACTCCAAGGAGTATGACAGGCTTTATCAGGGGATAGCTTGACTCTTTTTGCGGAAGCGGTAGTAACCTTTTAATTAATAGCTCGCCTTAATCATTCCTATTTATGCTAAGTGAGCACCTGTACTATGCATCATTATAGTATATTAATGATGATTAAGCAAGCAAGTAGTATCCATAATCATATTCATCAGCTTAACCCATCATCATCATTAACCACATTCCATAATTATTACTACGATGGTGCAGCTCAAGTCAAGTGTTCACCGTCCCAGAAACGATGGCGATTCGAATCGATTACTACCGAGCTCGGGGGTATTCCTCATGCAAACCACACTCACCCGCTAAAGTGAGCTACGGATCACCATGGCACGTATCCAGAAGACAAGCACGCGGACTCGCATAGAACCACCGTGCCGGGGACCGCCTCGACGCCCTTAGCCAGCCATGCTGGACCTCGGACTTACTCTTCGCGCCCCCGTGGTCCCCCATCCATCTCCAATACGGTGCGAACGGATCGAGAACCGGCCCGGATAGTGTTGGGCTTCACGGTCGGAACGACTTATCCGGCCAGCTAAACATGAGGCATGCGTTCAACATGACTTGGGGTACAACAACGGTACGGTCCTTAATCGACACAGACGGAATCACTATGGTCCAACAACCCCACAAGACTCCGTCCGGTCTCCATTTATCATGACCATAACCATCAACCAGATGATATCAACAAAAGCTTTTCCATCAGTCATAGGTAACCACCTATCTCGCGGGTGACAGGAAATCACCCGACTTCTACCGTCTAAGCAAGCTAAGCAATATACTCGCCCTAGACTAGCAGGGTGTATCAAGGCGGGATAATCAATGGTAAAGCAAGGATATAGTGCATCAACGGTGTCACACAACTCCTATACTTAATGCAACAATCATAAAGCATAATTAGACTGTTAGAAAGCATAGGTAAGTGAATGCTCCGGTGCTTGCCTGGAATCCAACACAAGTCAGTGCTAGTTAGATGATGCTTGCTTGGCAAACATCTCTCTTCCCAGTGCTTGTTTAGTCCTTTCATCTTCAGGATGAGTCCACAAAACACCGTCTTTAGGTTGGCCCTCCACACCATGTCCTCATCATTTAGCGTACCTAAATGCCATGCAATGATGCATATGTATGAATATATGGAAGTGCAATAGACAATGCATCAAAAACACTAAGCAATACAAGTGCAAGTTATACTAGATGACATACGCACATTAGAGAGCAAGCTATTCACAATCATGCCAAACATAAGATAACAAGCATATCAATCATGGAACACATATCACAAGATCTCAGATGTAGTATCTCATCTATCATCAAAGACATGGTTACACTTGGCAACATGCAAGAATCTATCAATTTCTGGACTGCAAATAGTAGCTGCATGTTTTGATCATAACTAGAGTTATACATATCCAAATGACATGCAACAAGATAATCTGAAAAGCTTACTAAATTTCCTACAAATCATATTTGATTATCAAAGAATGATTCCTAAGTTTAACAGGTCAAAATCATATATGTACAGGATCAGGTCCTGACAAGACAGAGAGCAACTAAAACTGTTATCCAAACTTACATAGTTGTAGTTTCCAAACCACAAGGCCAAATGCCACCAAATTTTAACAGCAGCTAGATACATGAATTATATACAACTTTGGTATTCATAAGTTCTCCATAAAATATTATTTGGATCATGCAAAACTTAAAGTCTTACAAACTGTCCAGAAAACCTCTAAATTGAATAAATCGAGCAAATAATATTTCACTCATGTATCAAACATCAAATTGGGCACAAGCAATGTTACCAACAGTTGACATATATTGAATAAACACCAGAAAATATGATGACCACTCCTAAATAAATTATTTTCATACCCTTTTCCATTTATTTATATAACTAGGTGGAATAAGAAGCATATATGGAACACACATCAAAAGTGCATAGTAAATTCTAAGAAAATTACAGTAGCTCACATACACTCCTAATAGACTACTGCCCAAATTTCATAGCATTTGGATAAGAATAGCAATCTCTATGAAAAAGACAAATTGCTACAGCAATAAATCATGTGAGAGCAAGACAAGTCTAAAACTCAACCTTTTCTATAAGTACATGGCCATGTTAGAGTTTCTCAGGCCACTACAATATTATGAAAAGGCAGTGGAACCACATTTTTCATTTTTACATTTTTATTTGAATTATTAATCAATTAAATCCGATTCCTAGGCATCAAGAAAGATAAATCAATAACTCAATCAAACTGAATCCAATGAACCTCAAATTTTTATCACAGTACACACATAGCATAAATAGCCTACCATTCAAATTTCACACCAATTGGAGCACCACATCATCAGATATGAAATTATCAAGAGCAAACCCTAGGTAGCAAAGATCTATTTTTACCGCACAAACTTTATACTAAAACATGCAATATTATTATACCACTGGATAGATCTACTCACAAAGATTCCAAAAAGTCCTCATTTGCTATTTTACCATTTTGCTACGAATTTCTATGAATTATCAAAGTTTCAGCCGATTTAATGCAAACTGAAAAAGAAAAGGAAAAACAGTTTTGCACTGAGACCCCTGCAGCTTTCGGTCACTGTTTAGCACTATTCAAATGAGTCATCGACTTCGCACATAACCCCCTGAACTTCCCTGAATTTGAACCCGAGGTCCCCCTCTCCTTTCTTCACGTACAGGGAGCACGGGAGGCCATGGAGCTTGCCGATTCCGGCGGTGGGGGGCGGCTCACCGGCGCCATGGGAGAGGCGGAGCAGCACCCACGGGCTGGTGCGCACCCGAGGGTGCTCGCAGCCCGCTCCGCGGTGGCCCGACGCGCCTGGCCGCGCGAGCACACGAGGTCCGCCATGGCTGCACGCCGGCGATGAAGTTCCGGTGGCCACGGTGGTCAGCGAAGGGGCGCAGCGGGTGGAGGAGAAAGAGGCGAAGCTGGTGGCAGTGCTGGTGGGAAGAAAGGAGGCGCGGAGAAGGAGGACAAAGGTGGCGGTGGAGCTCTGCTCCCGGCCGTCCATGGCGGCTCGACGCGGCAGCGCGCGTTCTCGGCGGGAAGAGCAAGGAGGGACAAGGGCAGGGAGCTGGGCGAGTAAGGGGGCGAGTGAGGAGCGTTCTGGCCCTCCACATCGGGTGGCAGAGAGGACAGAGGAGGTGAGGCGAGGTGGCAGCAATGGAGGTGGGGGTGCTGTGCATGGCTGCCACGCACAGGGCACGCGTCGCCCTTGGAGCATTTCCCCGAGCACGTGGCGGGCACCGTTTCCAGCGCGATTTTGGGCCAGTTGTGGGCCGAATTGGACTTGGCACCTAAAATGAAGTTTGGTCACCTCAGCTTGGTCTACATATTTAATTAAGGGCGCTCAGCCATAAGCTGGATAGATTAGGAGATAACAATGCTCGAAATTGACGCTGTCAGCGCATTACTACCTGTCGAGAATGGATGTCAAACGTTGTCAAACTGGTCCGAAAAGATCCCATCTTTTGACATGCTGCTCCTCAACTAATTAACTTCAACTTCCCTTTTTGGTCCAACTCAAGTTATTTAGTAAAATTCGGAGAACGCGAGACGTCGACGTTGAGAACTCCAATTTCAGGCTTTAGAATTATTTTAAAACTCCAATTCAGCCCTCAACTCTGCCTGTTGAGCACCTTTTGAGCATGTTATGCACATTTTCATGACTTGGCCCTTAAACAAAATTTGTTCCTTATAAAATTCTCTACAACTTTGATTAAGGGTACGCAGCCACGTAAGCTCTCTAAGCGGCACTTTATAAATGGTTAAACAAAAGTGCGCTAGAGGTCAACCTAGGTCAAACCATCACTTAAGGGCATTTTCAGGGCACTTGCTCAATATGAACCCTTCATAACTTTTGTTGTAGAGTTAATGTAGAGTTATTTGATCAAGGTTGCATGACTTGGTTGAATCTCCATATACTCATACACTTGATAGGACCTTTCAAGCAAAGATAAAGTTTATCATTTCATGTGGCTCTTTGATTCCAAACTTCACAAAACTTTTCCAGAGGTCACTATAGATGGATAGTGATGTGGGGCACATGAAAGAAGGTTCATTATCACTACTCACATATATAGCTTAAGTCCAATCTCGCTGCTAAACTAGTGACTAACACCCGGGGTGTTACAGTCTTCCCCCCTTAAAGGAATCTCGTCCCGAGATTCAGGATGAAAGACTTTTCAAGGGAAGAGATATGTGTCACTTACTCACAACTATGGCAAAAGCACATAGTGGCTCAAACTCCATCAGGGCGTTAAGCATAACTAGTTATATTGAGGGCTCAACATTGAAGCACCAAAAGTGGTAGCTCTACTTATCAACCTCGTCCAACATATTGTTATGCTCATCCTACTTCGGAGGGTGAGAATGAGTTTTAGCAACAAGACAACCTTTTGATCTTTCACGTCGTTGGGGAGTGAACTCTTGCTTGACGAATTTCCTTCATTGGCTTGCGTAAAGCATTGTTACTTTGGGAGGAATCCAAGATAGCACAGTACTTCATTCTTAAAATTTGAAGATCATCTAGGCTCACGAACTAACTACTCCCAAGTATCTTTTTTTTGATAGAGAACGTAGCATAGGTCATACGAACATGCACTAGATTGCCATCTAAAAGGATACTTAATGCAATGGTTCTATGTTAGTCCACGAAGTTTGAAAAGCAGTCCTTTATCAAAAATGGATTGAGTATAACCTTCCAAGAAGCATTAGATCAAGGACAGAATAACATTCTCTGAGGTGATGCCAAACCGACTAACCAAAAGGCAAGATCTATGCTGGCAGTAACTGCTCATCACTCAGATGTCAACCAATAGAAAGCTACATAAGGTTCCATATGTGCAGTTCTCTTCCTTGGATAGTAATACTGGAGCATCTAGGTCTATCGAGTAAGTGGTGAAGGCGGTGACTGAGTCTGTTGGCTTCAACATTCGCGACGATCCTTTATTATGGGAACCTTCTTGTACCCAAGTGGTAACAACTATTTGCATTGAATTGGATTCAGCCTCTTGAGTAAAACACAAAGAAGGTACCAAAGTACAAGTTAGCATTGGAACTCATAGCTGAGAAAAGATGATAACGAGGTTTGGAGAACAGCAAAGGTTGTAGGTATTCCTTAAACTAGGGAAATAAGAACCACCAAAAAAGTCGAGCACCATTTTCCTTCATGGTGTAGTGACACGATCAGTTGGGTTGACTTGCACTGTAACATAACTGGTCCGATTAGACTACTTTTGACATTGAGGCTTCCTTCTTGGACCAGAGAGTAGCTCCAAGATTTGAAATCTGTTGTTTGACACTTTTCAATGGTCTTCAATTTGATAATCGATAGTTGGTACGCCTTGAGTACTTGAGGATACAGGACTGGCATTGAATACTCATCCAGTTGATAAAGTATCTTCTTCTATCTATGTGATTGTCCTGGATGGAGCGGACACATTTACGGTATGGTTTGAAAGCGAGAACGACCCAATTATTGCGGACTAGGGTGCAGAGTGATTCCTTGCGTAACATGGTTCAGTGAGGCATAGCCTTCGTAGCTACCAAAGAGTCATTATCTAGCTGAAGGTCAACTTCCCTTTTAGTAACTAATCGGTTTGTCTCACCACTAAAAAGCTCCAAGGCTTCAGCTTTCAAGATCAAGCCGTTGCGCTTGATTCCAACACCGACAATCACCATCAAGGTCAGCAGAAAAGAGGTCACATCAGGGGAGGGTTGATTTTAATTGCATGCGTAGCCTTCAAGTGACTCTAGGGAATTAGCAGGAAGGAATCAGCATCGGGTGACTTGTAAAGAAACATACATGTCCATCAGTCTTTAGTCTATTATCTCTTGCAATCCGTTAATATTTTATGTCAGTGACTTGTTCTTCAAAGGTCTTTCTCCTCGCGGCTTCAGAAGGAAGCACTACAACACCCAGCTTGATGGGAGCATTAGAATGAAACAGAGGGATAACCAAGGAAAAACTCACAATGGGACACTTATCGGTGTGGTTCCGTAATGGATCATGACTAAAACCACGATACCCACGCGTGTCGAGCAACATAACCATGTGGCTGCAGTCCACATGAAGCCCTCAATTTCGTCGTGGCACCGGTAGTTATTAATCATTACCCCATTACCAAGCCTACAACCAACGAGAAATCTCATGGAGCATAATTGGGTTGTGGATATATGGATCTTTTGATAAGTTACGAGAAGATAACCAAAGGAAAGATCACAAGATATATCTTAGCGGTATAATTTCTGCAATGGATTATGACTAGCAACCTCGATACCAGTGCGTGCCGAGTAGCACAGCCTTATGTGTGCACCCACAGGAGGCTCTCGGTCTCGTTACGGTACCGTAGAATGCTAATCGTAACACCACTACTGAACTTACACCCCAAAAGGGAAATTTTAATGGCACAAATTTGATCATAAGAACAAGCATCAATCAGAGGAGGGATAGCTAGCAAGAGTAGTTACAAGATTTGGAGTCAACAAGGGTGTGATTTGAGGGTAAAAACACAGCACTAGAGAACATGGATTAACTGCCGAAGACAACTGATCATGAGATTCTTGCTTTATTTCCACGCACACATTGCGTCCACCAAGGAACTATTAAGTAAGTGATTAACATGAAACTCGATCATGGTAAGTAAAATCATGAGATCAAGATTGATAAGCAACCCAAGAATTGGGAAGGATGGAGATGGATCGAGTAAACTCTAAAGGTAGACATCGATATATCAATCAAGATTATTGGACATTAAAAGATTTGGAAGTATTGGAATGAATTGAGTAACTCCGAGACAAAAACTTGACATACCGATCGGAGATCGAGCTTGATAAAGTAACGATAGATTTTGCAAGCGAAAGATTCTAAGATCAAACCATGAAGGAATAGTGTTGCACCAGATCATTATAAGGATAAGCAACCGAGAGGTCCAACTTGGATTTGGGTATGGTCTCTAAACTAACAAAAAGCATCCAAGGTCGAGGACTGGCGTTTAGCAAGATCTTAACAAGATTGATCGATCACGCAAAGGTCTTTATCAAGGGGTGCGTAACATCTACATCATACGCAAACATACAAGGGTCCGGCCTAGGGCTTATGGTTCGAACAAGGGCATAGGTACAGGTCTTTGCAACACGGCATTCAAAGGTTAGCAACTATGTCTATAGGCTCATGCTCCTAAGATGGAGAACCTAATCGAAGACAACAACCATGCGATTACCATAATAGGAGCGTTGTTCTAGGATGAGTTATTTGACACTCGTACGCTCACCGAGGACAAACGAGGTGACAACCATGGCACTGCCTAGACAACAAGCAACCACACAAACCTGACAGCTTTAAACAAGCACTAGAGAAAACTCAAACAAATGAGCTTAAACAATCATTGTAAGCACAAAGCTCACACATAAAAGAAAACACTCATATGCAACAACAAAACACATTAACCTAATTTCAAAAGATCAAGCATGATGCAAGACGTGCTACTACGCAGGTGGACAAAGCCAAGTCTTTGATGTACATGATGATTTTCAAGAAAGGTAGCAAAGGATCCCAAAGATTTTGGTCATGGCTATGCCAAAGACACAAAGGCATTCTATAACAAGAGCTAGTATTTATGATGTTTCACACACAGCTAGCAAACACACAGAGCACTCAATATAACAAGGTTCACAAACACTATCAAGCTACTCTTTCACAAACTAGGACAACAACGCAGCAAGCAGATGTTTAAGGCATAACTAGAGTTCTAGAGATCCAAACAATGTGATCCTTAATTCTATGAAAAGATTATTAAGTTGTCTAAAATTTTCTTATTATCATCTTAAGATAATTCTATAACTAACAAGGCCAAACAATGCAAAGAAAACAGCTTTGTCCAGATTTGGACCGACTCTATCATTGCATTCGACAAACTCATAGCTGGAATTCTAACCATCCAAAACTGTTGTTCTTTAACAATTTGGAAAGCTTATGAAAAACACTAAAACTTCCTAGTTATCCACAATAGCTAGTTTTGAAGTTAACATGGTCGAATTACACAACACTTCAGATCTGCCCAGCATGCAATCTGAACCTGATAGTGAACTCTAAAATTCGTACCTCCCAAACCTGATGGGATAAAATCATGAAATTTATGGACAGTATAGATGACTAAATTATCTACAACATTTATATTATAACATTTTCCAGAAAATACCATCTACAACATGAAACACCCCTCCCTAACACAATCAGGAAATCTGCAGTTTTCAGCACATCATTGCAAACTTGTTGGAATCGATTCTTAGGCATCTGGACTCCAAATCAAGTGGGGTTTGTTCCTATAGCTTTCTAGTGATGTAAGGAAGCTTCTACACGGATGTGACATGCATGGGTTATGGTGAGCTCGACCCTATCATTGGTGATGGCGGCTATAGATGAGAGGTGAGGTTCATGGGGGTTCTAATTATTTAAGTAAGATCCAAGTAACTATGCAAAAGCTTGATGAAGCAAAATACGCGCCACTAGGCAAAACTAAAGAACACCAAAGATCAAGTTTGTAACCTTAACTCTTTCTATGAAAACTAAGCAATATTTTTACTTAGTTAATTGACATTAGAAGCATTACAAGACAACATCTACACACTCATTCCATAACAAGCTTTCACATACATATAGCTATGGAACTAATATGAAGATAACTTGAAAGAGAGAACATGATATTATATTCAAATGCGCAGGTATCGGCTTCTATCAAGGTATCACTACAAGTTTTAGTTTCAAAAGATCAGATTTTTAGCCACTACCAACTTGTTATGCAATTCCATCAAAAGCAAACATACCATGCAGGGCTAAGCAGACAAGGCTAAGCACACACCAATAACAATCATTCCAATTCAACAATATAGAACAAAGTATTCTTGTCTACTCCACACAGGGAAGATAGCAACATCAGGTCAATCACAAGTTACTTATTATTAGAACAAGGGTGAGAGGAGCATAGTTATGTAGAAAGCAACAACCATGATAATGCATGCTTCGTCTTATTCGTACTCACTAAATTGCCAGCCCAAGGTGGCAATCACGTTCTATATCGGTGGCATAACACGCACTCTCGATATATAACTAGTCGTCATGTATATTTAATCTACGCATTCGAGGTTAGTGTACCTGCAGAAGATCCATTTCAGCCCAATCCCACAGTATGAATATAATGCATTGCAGGAATGTAAAGATTAAATACTCACATGTACGTGCATTCCCAAATACACGCACATGTAGTACAACTACCCGATCCTCGTCCACATGACGACATCGTCTCAACAGACGGCACAACCCACAATTAAACACCGTGGTAAGTACATGGTTTTGACGTGTAAGTACTTCTGGTATCACACTAGCACTCCCCTAGATTGCCGGTTGGACAATCATGCTCTCACAACTCCTACTTACCGAGGCGTAGAGGCATTTTGAACCATACATTGCCACTCAAGTAAATGGCACCCATACAATTACCTTGCTGCATGGGCAACAGTGAAAAACAAAATATGATGCAAGCCCCCAAGTCAGTACTTAAATAGCCACCTAGAGTCCTTATTTGGGCACAAAGGATATGACCACTGGCACACTCTTAGTTTTGCAAACGAATTTTCTCGAAAGAATTATAGATCTATAAGTTGAAATCCAATTTTGAAAGCAAATTCTTTTGTTTTAAATAGACATGTGAACAGTAATCGCTAAACCTTGCTCTGATGCCAGCTGTCACAGAACCGACCAATTTATAAAAGCATAAGTGAAAAAAATCGCTCGCTAAGCAAGCAATTGTCACACTTAAGCCGTTATAAACCCGGTAGTCCGGAAATCTCGAAGGATTTCAAACCAAACATCATCAACCAAGATCGCATAAGTTTAGCGTCACCATTCGCATGTTACAACATTTCGCAAATAGTTCAACAACATCAGAGTGCGGAAATAAAGTTATTACAAACCAAGTTCTTCAAATCCAAGAAGCGGAAACAAGATAGTTTTAAAGCTCAACCCACACATACAACTTAAGTTTGATACAGTGCCAGTTCGATAGCCAATCCACAAAAGCAAGTGGGAAGAGTAGTAAGAACGACCAATGCCCTTTGGTGCTTAATCCACTTGATATAAGCAGGTCTCGCAATACCCGTGGTAGGTATGGCCATCTGCACAAACAACAAGCGGGAAAAACCCTGAGTACGAGAAGGTACTCAGCTAGACTTACCCGACTTACTCAAAAAGAAAAGACTCCAAGGAGTATGACAGGCTTTATCAGGGGATAGCTTGACTCTTTTTGCGGAAAAGCGGTAGTAACCTTTTAATTAATAGCTCAGCTTAATCATTCCTATTTATGCTAAGTGAGCACCTGTACTATGCATCATTATAGTATATTAATGATGATTAAGCAAGCAAGTAGTATCCATAATCATATTCATCGCCTTAACCCATCATCATCATTAACCACATTCCATAATCATTACTACGATGGTGCAGCTCAAGTCAAGTGTTCACTTTGTCCCAGAACGATGGCGATTCGAATCGACACTACTGAGCTCGGGGGGGTATTCCTCATGCAAACCACACTCACCCGCTAAAGTGAGCTACGATCACCATGGCACGTATCCAGGAAGACAAGCACGCGGACTCGCATAGAACCACCGTACCCGGGGACCGCCCGACTGCCTTAGCCAGCCATGCTGGACCTCGGACTTACTCTTCGCGCCCCCGTGGTCCCCCATCCATCTCCAATACGGTGCGAACGGATCGAGAACCGGCCCGGATAGTGTTGGGCTTCACGGTCGGAACGACTTATCCGGCCAGCTAAACATGAGGCATGCGTTCAACATGACTTGGGGTACAACAACGGTACGGTCCTTAATCGACACAGACGGAATCACTATGGTCCAACAACCCCACAAGACTCCGTCCGGTCTCCATTTATCATGACCATAACCATCAACTAGATGATATCAACAAAAGCTTTTCCATCAGTCATAGGTAACCACCTATCTCGCGGGTGACAGGAAATCACCCGACTTCTACCGTCTAAGCAAGCTAAGCAATATACTCGCCCTAGACTAGCAGGGTGTATCAAGGCGGGATAATCAATGGTAAAGCAAGGATATAGTGCATCAACGGTGTCACACAACTCCTATACTTAATGCAACAATCATAAAGCATAATTAGACTGTTAGAAAGCATAGGTAAGTGAATGCTCCGGTGCTTGCCTGAATCCAACACAAGTCGGTGCTAGTTAGATGATGCTTGCTTGGCAAACATCTCTCTTCCCAAAGCTTGTTTAGTCCTTTCATCTTCAGGATGAGTCCACAAAACACCGTCTTTAGGTTGGCCCTCCACACCATGTCCTCATCATTTAGCGTACCTAAATGCCATGCAATGATGCATATGTATGAATATATGGAAGTGCAATAGACAATGCATCAAAAACACTAAGCAATACAAGTGCAAGTTATACTAGATGACATACGCACATTAGAGAGCAAGCTATTCACAATCATGCCAAACATAAGATAACAAGCATATCAATCATGGAACACATATCACAAGATCTCAGATGTAGTATCTCATCTATCATCAAAGACATGGTTACACTTGGCAACATGCAAGAATCTATCAATTTCTGGACTGCAAATAGTAGCTGCATGTTTTGATCATAACTAGAGTTATACATATCCAAATGACATGCAACAAGATAATCTGAAAAGCTTACTAAATTTCCTACAAATCATATTTGATTATCAAAGAATGATTCCTAAGTTTAACAGGTCAAAATCATATATGTACAGGATCAGGTCCTGACAAGACAGAGAGCAACTAAAACTGTTATCCAAACTTACATAGTTGTAGTTTCCAAACCACAAGGCCAAATGCCACCAAATTTTAACAGCAGCTAGATACATGAATTATATACAACTTTGGTATTCATAAGTTCTCCATAAAATATTATTTGGATCATGCAAAACTTAAAGTCTTACAAACTGTCCAGAAAACCTCTAAATTGAATAAATCGAGCAAATAATATTTCACTCATGTATCAAACATCAAATTGGGCACAAGCAATGTTACCAACAGTTGACATATATTGAATAAACACCAGAAAATATGATGACCACTCCTAAATAAATTATTTTCATACCCTTTTCCATTTATTTATATAACTAGGTGGAATAAGAAGCATATATGGAACACACATCAAAAGTGCATAGTAAATTCTAAGAAAATTACAGTAGCTCACATACACTCCTAATAGACTACTGCCCAAATTTCATAGCATTTGGATAAAAATAGCAATCTCTATGAAAAAGACAAATTGCTACAGCAATAAATCATGTGAGAGCAAGACAAGTCTAAAAACTCAACCTTTTCTATAAGTACATGGCCATGTTAGAGTTTCTCAGGCCACTACAATATTATGAAAAGGCAGTGGAACCACATTTTTCATTTTTACATTTTTATTTGAATTATTAATCAATTAAATCCGATTCCTAGGCATCAAGAAAGATAAATCAATAACTCAATCAAACTGAATCCAATGAACCTCAAATTTTTATCACAGTACACACATAGCATAAATAGCCTACCATTCAAATTTCACACCAATTGGAGCACCACATCATCAGATATGAAATTATCAAGAGCAAACCCTAGGTAGCAAAGATCTATTTTTACCGCACAAACTTTATACTAAAACATGCAATATTATTATACCACTGGATAGATCTACTCACAAAGATTCCAAAAAGTCCTCATTTGCTATTTTACCATTTTGCTACGAATTTCTATGAATTATCAAAGTTTCAGCCGATTTAATGCAAACTGAAAAAAAGAAAAGGAAAAACAGTTTTGCACTGAGACCCCTGCAGCTTTCGGTCACTGTTTAGCACTATTCAAATGAGTCATCGACTTCGCACATAACCCCTGAACTTCCCTGAATTTGAACCCGAGGTCCCCCCTCCTTTCTTCACGTACAGGGAGCACGGGAGGCCATGGAGCTTGCCGATTCCGGCGGTGGGGCGGCTCACCGGCGCCATGGGAGAGGCGGAGCAGCACCCACGGGCTGGTGCGCACCCGAGGGTGCTCGCAGCCCGCTCCGCGGTGGCCCGACGCGGCCGGCCGCGCGAGCACACGAGGTCCGCCATGGTCTGCACGCCGGCGATGAAGTTCCGGTGGCCACGGTGGTCAGCGAAGGGGCGCAGCGGGTGGAGGAGAAAGAGGCGAAGCTGGTGGCAGTGCTGGTGGGAAGAAAGGAGGCGCGGAGAAGGAGGACAAAGGTGGCGGTGGAGCTCTCTCCCCCGGCCGTCCATGGCGGCTCGACGCGGCAGCGCCGTTCTCGGCGGGAAGAGCAAGGAGGGACAAGGGCAGGGAGCTGGGCGAGTAAGGGGGCGAGTGAGGAGCGTTCTGGCCCTCCACATCGGGTGGCAGAGGGACAGAGGAGGTGAGGCGAGGTGGCAGCAATGGAGGTGGGGGTGCTGTGCATGGCTGCCACGCACAGGGCACGCGCGTCGCCCTTGGAGCATTTCCCCGAGCACGTGGCGGGCACCGTTTCCAGCGCGATTTTGGGCCAGTTGTGGGCCGAATTGGACTTGGCACCTAAAATGAAGTTTGGTCACCTCAGCTTGGTCTACATATTTAATTAAGGGCGCTCAGCCATAAGCTGGATAGATTAGGAGATAACAATGCTCGAAATTGACGCTGTCAACAAGATTACTACCGTCGAGAATGGATGTCAAACGTTGTCAAACTGGTCCGAAAAGATCCCATCTTTTGACATGCTGCTCCTCAACTAATTAACTTCAACTTCCCTTTTGGTCCAACTCAAGTTATTTAGTAAAATTCGGAGAACGCGAGACGCCGACGTTGAGAACTCCAATTTCAGGCTTTAGAATTATTTTAAAACTCCAATTCAGCCCTCAACTCTGCCTGTTGAGCACCTTTTGAGCATGTTATGCACATTTTCATGACTTGGCCCTTAAACAAAATTTGTTCCTTATAAAATTCTCTACAACTTTGATTAAGGGTACGCAGCCACGTAAAACTCTCTAAGCAGCACTTTATAAATGGTTAAACAAAAGTGCGCTAGAGGTCAACCTAGGTCAAACCATCACTTAAGGGCATTTTCAGGGCACTTGCTCAATATGAACCCTTCATAACTTTTGTTGTAGAGTTAATGTAGAGTTATTTGATCAAGGTTGCATGACTTGGTTGAATCTCCATATACTCATACACTTGATAGGACCTTTCAAGCAAAGATAAAGTTTATCATTTCATGTGGCTCTTTGATTCCAAACTTCACAAAACTTTTCCAGAGGTCACTATAGATGGATAGTGATGTGGGGCACATGAAAGAAGGTTCATTATCACTACTCACATATATAGCTTAAGTCCAATCTCGCTGCTAAACTAGTGACTAACACCCGGGGTGTTACAGTCTTCCCCCCTTAAAGGAATCTCGTCCCGAGATTCAGGATGAAAGACTTTTCAAGGGAAGAGATATGTGTCACTTACTCACAACTATGGCAAAAGCACATAGTGGCTCAAACTCCATCAGGGCGTTAAGCATAACTAGTTATATTGAGGGCTCAACATTGAAGCACCAAAAGTGGTAGCTCTACTTATCAACCTCGTCCAACATATTGTTATGCTCATCCTACTTCGGAGGGTGAGAATGAGTTTTAGCAACAAGACAACCTTTTGATCTTTCACGTCGTTGGGGAGTGAACTCTTGCTTGACGAATTTCCTTCATTGGCTTGCGTAAAGCATTGTTACTTTGGGAGGAATCCAAGATAGCACAGTACTTCATTCTTAAAATTTGAAGATCATCTAGGCTCACGAACTAACTACTCCCAAGTATCTTTTTTTGATAGAGAACGTAGCATAGGTCATACGAACATGCACTAGATTGCCATCTAAAAGGATACTTAATGCAATGGTTCTATGTTAGTCCACGAAGTTTGAAAAGCAGTCCTTTATCAAAAATGGATTGAGTATAACCTTCCAAGAAGCATTAGATCAAGGACAGAATAACATTCTCTGAGGTGATGCCAAACCGACTAACCAAAAGGCAAGATCTATGCTGGCAGTAACTGCTCATCACTCAGATGTCAACCAATAGAAAGCTACATAAGGTTCCATATGTGCAGTTCTCTTCCTTGGATAGTAATACTGGAGCATCTAGGTCTATCGAGTAAGTGGTGAAGGCGGTGACTGAGTCTGTTGGCTTCAACATTCGCGACGATCCTTTATTATGGGAACCTTCTTGTACCCAAGTGGTAACAACTATTTGCATTGAATTGGATTCAGCCTCTTGAGTAAAACACAAAGAAGGTACCAAAGTACAAGTTAGCATTGGAACTCATAGCTGAGAAAAGATGATAACGAGGTTTGGAGAACAGCAAAGGTTGTAGGTATTCCTTAAACTAGGGAAACAGTAACCACCAGCAAGCTGAGCACCATTTTCCTTCATGGTGTAGTGACACGATCAGTTGGGTTGACTTGCACTCAGTAACATAACTGGTCCGATTAGACTACTTTTGACATTGAGGCTTCCTTCTTGGACCAGAGAGTAGCTCCAAGATTTGAAATCTGTTGTTTGACACTTTTCAATGGTCTTCAATTTGATAATCGATAGTTGGTACGCCTTGAGTACTTGAGGATACAGGACTGGCATTGAATACTCATCCAGTTGATAAAGTATCTTCTTCTATCTATGTGATTGTCCTGGATGGAGCGGACACATTTACGGTATGGTTTGAAAGCGAGAACGACCCAATTATTGCGGACTAGGGTGCAGAGTGATTCCTTGCGTAACATGGTTCAGTGAGACATAGCCTTCGTAGCTACCAAAGAGTCATTATCTAGCTGAAGGTCAACTTCCCTTTTAGTAACTAATCAGTTGTCTCTCACCACTAAAAAGCTCCAAGGCTTCAGCTTCAGTATCAAGCCGTTGCAGTTGATTCCAACACCGACAATCACCATCAAGGTCAGCAGAAAAGAGGTCACATCGGGGAGGGTTGATTTTAATTGCATGCGTAGCCTTCAAGTGACTCTAGGGAATTAGCAGGAAGGAATCAAAGATCGGGTGACTTGTAAAGAAACATACATGTCCATCGCCTTTAGTCTATTATATCTTGCAATCCGTTAATATTTTATGTCGGTGACTTGTTCTTCAAAGGTCTTTCTCCTCGCGGCTTCGAAAGGAAGCACTACAACACCCAGCTTGATGGGAGCATTAGAATGAAACAGAGGGATAACCAAGAAAAAACTCACAATGGGACACTTATCGGTGTGGTTCCGTAATGGATCATGACTAAAACCACGATACCCACGCGTGTCGAGCAACATAACCATGTGGCTGCAGTCCACATGAAGCCCTCAATTTCGTCGTGGCACCGGTAGTTATTAATCATTACCCCATTACCAAGCCTACAACCAACGAGAAATCTCATGGAGCATAATTGGGTTGTGGATATATGGATCTTTTGATAAGTTACGAGAAGATAACCAAAGGAAGATCACAAGATATATCTTAGCGGTATAATTTCTGCAATGGATTATGACTAGCAACCTCGATACCAGTGCGTGCCGAGTAGCACAGCCTTATGTGTGCACCCACAGGAGGCTCTCGGTCTCGTTACGGTACCGTAGAATGCTAATCGTAACACCACTACTGAACTTACACCCCAAAAGGGAAATTTTAATGGCACAAATTTGATCATAAGAACAAGCATCAATCAGAGGAGGGATAGCTAGCAAGAGTAGTTACAAGATTTGGAGTCAACAAGGGTGTGATTTGAGGGTAAAAACACAGCACTAGAGAACATGGATTAACTGCCGAAGACAACTGATCATGAGATTCTTGCTTTATTTTCACGCACACATTGCGTCCACCAAGGAACTATTAAGTAAGTGATTAACATGAAACTCGATCATGGTAAGTAAAATCATGAGATCAAGATTGATAAGCAACCCAAGAATTGGGAAGGATGGAGATGGATCGAGTAAACTCTAAAGGTAGACATCGATATATCAATCAAGATTATTGGACATTAAAAGATTTGGAAGTATTGGAATGAATTGAGTAACTCCGAGACAAAAACTTGACATACCGATCGGAGATCGAGCTTGATAAAGTAACGATAGATTTTGCAAGCGAAAAGATTCTAAGATCAAACCATGAAGGAATAGTGTTGCACCATCATTATAAGGATAAGCAACCGAGAGGTCCAACTTGGATTTGGGTATGGTCTCTAAACTAACAAAAAGCATCCAAGGTCGAGGACTGGCGTTTAGCAAGATCTTAACAAGATTGATCGATCACGCAAAGGTCTTTATCAAGGGGTGCAGAACATCTACATCATACGCAAACATACAAGGGTCTGGCCTAGGGCTTATGGTTCGAACAAGGGCATAGGTACAGGTCTTTGCAACACGGCATTCAAAGGTTAGCAACTATGTCTATAGGCTCATGCTCCTAAGATGGAGAACCTAATCGAAGACAACAACCATGCGATTACCATAATAGGAGCGTTGTTCTAGGATGAGTTATTTGACACTCGTACGCTCACCGAGGACAAACGAGGTGACAACCATGGCACTGCCTAGACAACAAGCAACCACACAAACCTGACAGCTTTAAACAAGCACTAGAGAAAACTCAAACAAATGAGCTTAAACAATCATTGTAAGCACAAAGCTCACACATAAAAGAAAACACTCATATGCAACAACAAAACACATTAACCTAATTTCAAAAGATCAAGCATGATGAAAGACGTGCTACTACGCAGGTGGACAAAGCCAAGTCTTTGATGTACATGATGATTTTCAAGAAAGGTAGCAAAGGATCCCAAAGATTTTGGTCATGGCTATGCCAAAGACACAAAGGCATTCTATAACAAGAGCTAGTATTTATGATGTTTCACACACAGCTAGCAAACACACAGAGCACTCAATATAACAAGGTTCACAAACACTATCAAGCTACTCTTTCACAAACTAGGACAACAACGCAGCAAGCAGATGTTTAAGGCATAACTAGAGTTCTAGAGATCCAAACAATGTGATCCTTAATTCTATGAAAAAGATTATTAAGTTGTCTAAAATTTTCTTATTATCATCTTAAGATAATTCTATAACTAACAAGGCCAAACAATGCAAAGAAAACAGCTTTGTCCAGATTTGGACCGACTCTATCATTGCATTCCACAAACTCATAGCTGGAATTCTAACCATCCAAAACTGTTGTTCTTTAACAATTTGGAAAGCTTATGAAAAACACTAAAACTTCCTAGTTATCCACAATAGCTAGTTTTGAAGTTAACATGGTCGAATTATACAACACTTCAGATCTGCCCAGCATGCAATCTGAACCTGATAGTGAACTCTAAAATTCGTACCTCCCAAACCTGATGGGATAAAATCATGAGATTTATGGACAGTATAGATGACTAAATTATCTACAACATTTATATTATAACATTTTCCAGAAAATACCATCTACAACATGAAACACCCCTCCCTAACACAATCATGAAATCTGCAGTTTTCAGCACATCATTGCAAACTTGTTGGAATCGATTCTTAGGCATCTGGACTCCAAATCAAGTGGGGTTTGTTCCTATAGCTTTCTAGTGATGTAAGGAAGCTTCTACACGGATGTGACATGCATGGGTTATGGTGAGCTCGACCCTATCCATGGTGATGGCGGCTATAGATGAGAGGTGAGGTTCATGGGGTTCTAATTATTTAAGTAAGATCCAAGTAACTATGCAAAAGCTTGATGAAGCAAAATACGCGCCACTAGGCAAAACTAAAGAACACCAAAGATCAAGTTTGTAACCTTAACTCTTTCTATGAAAACTAAGCAATATTTTTACTTAGTTAATTGACATTAGAAGCATTACAAGACAACATCTACACACTCATTCCATAACAAGCTTTCACATACATATAGCTATGGAACTAATATGAAGATAACTTGAAAGAGAGAACATGATATTATATTCAAATGCGCAGGTATCGGCTTCTATCAAGGTATCACTACAAGTTTTAGTTTCAAAAGATCAGATTTTTAGCCACTACCAACTTGTTATGCAATTCCATCAAAAGCAAACATACCATGCGGGGCTAAGCGGACAAGGCTAAGCACACACCAATAACAATCATTCCAATTCAACAATATAGAACAAAGTATTCTTGTCTACTCCCACACAGGGAAGATAGCAACATCAGGTCAATCACAAGTTATTTATTATTAGAACAAGGGTGAGAGGAGCATAGTTATGTAGAAAGCAACAACCATGATAATGCATGCTTCGTCTTATTCGTCCTCACTAAATTGCCAGCCTAAGGTGGCAATCACGTTCTATATCGGTGGCATAACACGCACTCTCGATATATAACTAGTCGTCATGTATATTTAATCTACGCATTCGAGGTTAGTGTACCTGCAGAAGATCCATTTCAGCCCAATCCCACAGTATGAATATAATGCATTGCAGGAATGTAAAGATTAAATACTCACATGTACGTGCATTCCCAAATACACGCACATGTAGTACAACTACCCGATCCTCGTCCACATGACGACATCGTCTCAACAGACGGCACAACCCACAATTAAACACCGTGGTAAGTACATGGTTTTGACATGTAAGTACTTCTGGTATCACACTAGCACTCCCCTAGATTGCCGGTTGGACAATCATGCTCTCACAACTCCTACTTACCGAGGCGTAGAGGCATTTTGAACCATACATTGCCACTCAAGTAAATGGCACCCATACAATTACCTTGCTGCATGGGCAACAGTGAAAAACAAAATATGATGCAAGCCCCCAAGTCAGTACTTAAATAGCCACCTAGAGTCCTTATTTGGGCACAAAGGATATGACCACTGGCACACTCTTAGTTTTGCAAACGAATTTTCTCGAAAGAATTATAGATCTATAAGTTGAAATCCAATTTTGAAAGCAAATTCTTTTTGTTTTTAAATAGACATGTGAACAATGTCGCTAAACCTTGCTCGATGCCACCGTGTCACGAACCGACCAATTTATAAAAGCATAAGTGAAAAATCGCCGCTAAGCAAGCAATTGTCACACTTAAGCCGTTATAAACCCGGTAGTCCGGAAATCTCGAAGGATTTCAAACCAAACATCATCAACCAAGATCGTACAAGTTTAGCGTCACCATTCGCATGTTACAACATTTCGCAAATAGTTCAACAACATCAGAGTGCGGAAATAAAGTTATTACAAACCAAGTTCTTCAAATCCAAGAAGCGGAAACAAGATAGTTTTAAAGCTCAACCCACACAAACTTAAGTTTGATACAGTGCCAGTTCGATAGCCAATCCACAAAAGCAAGTGGGAAGAGTAGTAAGAACGACCAATGCCCTTTGGTGCTTAATCCACTTGATATAAGCAGGTCTCGCAATACCCGTGGTAGGTATGGCCATCTGCACAAAACAACAAGCGGGAAAAACCCTGAGTACGAGAAGGTACTCAGCTAGACTTACCCGACTTACTCAAAAAGAAAAGACTCCAAGGAGTATGACAGGCTTTATCAGGGGATAGCTTGACTCTTTTTGCGGAAAAGCGGTAGTAACCTTTTAATTAATAGCTCAGCTTAATCATTCCTATTTATGCTAAGTGAGCACCTGTACTATGCATCATTATAGTATATTAATGATGATTAAGCAAGCAAGTAGTATCCATAATCATATTCATCAGCTTAACCCATCATCATCATTAACCACATTCCATAATCATTACTACGATGGTGCAGCTCAAGTCAAGTGTTCACTGTCCAGGAACGATGGCGATTCGAATCGATTACTACTGAGCTCAGGGGGTATTCCTCATGCAAACCACACTCACCCGCTAAAGTGAGCTACAGATCACCATGGCACGTATCCAGGAAGTCAAGCACGTGGACTCGCACGGAACCACCGTACCCGGGGACCGCCCGACTGCCTTAGCCAGCCACGCTGGACCTCGGACTTACTCTTCGCGCCCCCGTGGTCCCCCATCCATCTCCAATACGGTGCGAACGGATCGAGAACCGGCCCGGATAGTGTTGGGCTTCGCGGTCGGAACGACTTATCCGGCCAGCTAAACATGAGGCATGCGTTCAACATGACTTGGGGTACAACAACGGTACGGTCCTTAATCGACACAGACGGAATCACTATGGTCCAACAACCCCACAAGACTCCGTCCGGTCTCCATTTATCAACCATAGCCACTAACCAGATTATATCAACATAAGCTTTTTCCATCAATCATAGGTAACCACCTATCTCGCGGATGACAGGAAATCACCCGACTTCTACCGTCTAAGCAAGCTAAGCATTAAACTCGCCCTAGACTAGCAGGGTGTATCAAGGTAGGATAATCAATGGTAAAGCAAGGATATAATGCAGCAACGGTGTCACACAACTCCTATACTTAATGCAGCAATCATAAATCATAATTAGACGGTTAGAAAGCATAGGTAAGTAGATGCTCCGGTGCTTGCCTGGAATCCAACACAAGTCAGTGCTAGTTAGATGATGCTTGCTTGGCAAACATCTCTCTTCCCAGTGCTTGTTTAGTCCTTTCATCTTCAGGATGAGTCCACAAAACACCGTCTTTAGGTTGGCCCTCCACACCATGTCCTCATCATTTAGCGTACCTAAATGCCATGCAATGATGCATATGTATGAATATATGGAAGTGCAATAGACAATGCATCAAAAACACTAAGCAATACAAGTGCAAGTTATACTAGATGACATACGCACATTAGAGAGCAAGCTATTCACAATCATGCCAAACATAAGATAACAAGCATATCAATCATGGAACACATATCACAAGATCTCAGATGTAGTATCTCACCTATCATCAAAGACATGGTTACACTTGGCAACATGCAAGAATCTATCAATTTCTGGACTGCAAATAGTAGCTGCATGTTTTGATCATAACTAGAGTTATACATATCCAAATGACATGCAACAAGATAATCTGAAAAGCTTACTAAATTTCCTACAAATCATATTTGATTATCAAAGAATGATTCCTAAGTTTAACAGGTCAAAATCATATATGTACAGGATCAGGTCCTGACAAGACAGAGAGCAACTAAAACTGTTATCCAAACTTACATAGTTGTAGTTTCCAAACCACAAGGCCAAATGCCACCAAATTTTAACAGCAGCTAGATACATGAATTATATACAACTTTGGTATTCATAAGTTCTCCATAAAATATTATTTGGATCATGCAAAACTTAAAGTCTTACAAACTGTCCAGAAAACCTCTAAATTGAATAAATAGAGCAAATAATATTTCACTCATGTATCAAACATCAAATTGGGCACAAGCAATGTTACCAACAGTTGACATATATTGAATAAACACCAGAAAATATGATGACCACTCCTAAATAAATTATTTTCATACCCTTTTCCATTTATTTATATAACTAGGTGGAATAAGAAGCATATATGGAACACACATCAAAAGTGCATAGTAAGTTCTAAGAAAATTACAGTAGCTCACATACACTCCTAATAGACTACTGCTCCAATTTCATAGCATTTGGATAAAAATAGCAATCTCTATGAAAAAGACAAATTGCTACAGCAATAAATCATGTGAGAGCAAGACAAGTCTAAAACTCAACCTTTTCTATAAGTACATGGTCATGTTAGAGTTTCTCAGGCCACTACAATATTATGAAAAGGCAGTGGAACCACATTTTTCATTTTTACATTTTTATTTGAATTATTAATCAATTAAATCCGATTCCTAGGCATCAAGAAAGATAAATCAATAACTCAATCAAACTGAATCCAATGAACCTCAAATTTTTATCACAGTACACACATAGCATAAATAGCCTACCATTCAAATTTCACACCATTTGGAGCACCACATCATCAGATATGAAATTATCAAGAGCAAACCCTAGGTAGCAAAGATCTATTTTTACCGCACAAACTTTATACTAAAACATGCAATATTATTATACCACTGGATAGATCTACTCACAAAGATTCCAAAAAGTCCTCATTTGCTATTTTACCATTTTGCTACGAATTTCTATGAATTATCAAAGTTTCAGCCGATTTAATGCAAACTGAAAAAAAAAGGAAAAACAGTTTTGCACTGAGACCCCTGCAGCTTTCGGTCACTGTTTAGCACTATTCAAATGAGTCATTGACTTCGCACATAACCCCCTGAACTTCCCTGAATTTGAACCCGAGGTCCTCTCCTTTCTTCACGTACAGGGGAGCACGGGAGGCCATGGAGCTTGCCGATTCCGGCGGTGGGGCGGCTCACCGGCGCCATGGGAGAGGCGGAGTAGCACCCACGGGCTGGTGCGCACCCGAGGGTGCTCGCAGCCCGCTCCGCGGTGGCCCGACGCGGCCTGGCCGCGCGAGCACACGAGGTCCGCCATGGCTGCACGCCGGCGATGAAGTTCCGGTGGCCACGGTGGTCAGCGAAGGGGCGCAGCGGGTGGAGGAGAAAGAGGCGAAGCTGGTGGCAGTGCTGGTGGGAAGAAAGGAGGCGCGGAGAAGGAGGACAAAGGTGGCGGTGGAGCTCTGCTCCCCGGCCGTCCATGGCGGCTCGACGCGGCAGCAGCGGCTTCTCGGCGGGAAGAGCAAGGAGGGACAAGGGCAGGGAGCTGGGCGAGTAAGGGGGCGAGTGAGGAGCGTTCTGGCCCTCCACATCGGGTGGCAGAGAGGACAGAGGAGGTGAGGCGAGGTGGCAGCAATGGAGGTGGGGGTGCTGTGCATGGCTGCCACGCACAGGGCACGCGTTGCCCTTGGAGCATTTCCCCGAGCACGTGGCGGGCACCGTTTCCAGCGCGATTTTGGGCCAGTTGTGGGCCGAATTGGACTTGGCACCTAAAAAGAAGTTTGGTCACCTCAGCTTGGTCTACATATTTAATTAAGGGCGCTCAGCCATAAGCTGGATAGATTAGGAGATAACAATGCTCGAAATTGACGCTTTGTCGTCATTTATTACTACACATCGAGAATGGATGTCAAACGTTGTCAAACTGGTCCGAAAAGATCCCATCTTTTGACATGCTGCTTCTCAACTAATTAACTTCAACTTCCCTTTTTGGTCCACTCAAGTTATTTAGTAAAATTCGGAGAACGCGAGACGTCGACGTTGAGAGCTCCAATTTCAGGCTTTAGAATTATTTTAAAACTCCAATTCAGCCCTCAACTCTGCCTGTTGAGCACCTTTTGAGCATGTTATGCACATTTTCATGACTTGGCCCTTAAACAAAATTTGTTCCTTATAAAATTCTCTACAACTTTGATTAAGGGTGCGCAGCCACGTAAACTCTCTAAGCGGCACTTTATAAATGGTTTAACAAAAGTGCGCTAGAGGTCAACCTAGGTCAAACCATCACTTAAGGGCATTTTCAGGGCACTTGCTCAATATGAACCCTTCATAACTTTTGTTGTAGAGTTAATGTAGAGTTATTTGATCAAGGTTGCATAACTTGGTTGAATCTCCATATACTCATACACTTGATAGGACCTTTCAAGCAAAGATAAAGTTTATCATTTCATGTGGCTCTTTGATTCCAAACTTCACAAAACTTTTCCAGAGATCACTATAGATGGATAGTGATGTGAGGCACATGAAAGAAGGTTCATTATCACTACTCACATATATAGCTTAAGTCCAATCTCGCTGCTAAACTAGTGACTAACACCGGGGTGTTACACCGGGGCTTCGTCCCGACCACGGCGCACCGAGAGCGAGCCTCGCCCGATGGGCGGTGGCGTGCTTGTCCCCGGTCCTGCCGCTTCCCGCCCGGCCCGCCTCTACTCCGGCGCTCCACGAAACCCTAGCTGCCTGTGTTTCATGAAAGCCGCCTGGTACAACGTCGGGGCTACGTTCGGTGCTACGTTTGGACAACGGCACGCGACGTCGAGCCCAGCCGGTGGTGTGCCGCCTCTTCTTCTTCGGCGGCGGCCGCGGTGTGTAATGGTCGTCTGGCCGACGCAGACACTCTTCTCTTCGTGCATCACGTGCATCTTCCCCAAATCAAAATGAATTCTTCTATGAGTTGGAATAAGTTAGGAATATAGGCTGAATGCATATTTATGTTTCAGCATCCGAGAGGAATTTTCATATCCTAAGATTGAACGTCAACAATCAGATGCAATAGGTGAAAACCATAATTAGGTTCCCAGTTGCTTTCCAAAAGGATTAATTTCTCAAGGATCTTATTTGTGACAGCCCAGAACTGAAAAAAATGGAGATGCGTTTAGGTAGGTTACAATCAATATTATCCCAGTTGGTGATTACTTATGGAATATACAATTGTCATAAATTCTCTATTGACATATAAATGTTTGATGTCATCAGATAGTTGTATCAAATTTGTTGTCGGCTTTGAATGATGTTATTACCGCCAATGAACTTCTACAAATTATAACTGAGAAGCCTCAAAGGTACAGAGTAAATATAATATGAGTTACATATTGTTGTTAGCTTTAAGTTCATATAACTTAAATGATAATTATATCACAGCACTATGATTTGCTTGAGAAAGCTGCAGAAGCTGGTGGGTTGATAGTTGATGCAGTGGCTACTGTCTAAAATGATCTTAAGGATGAGACAGTGCCAGTGTCCCTTTTTTTGTACGATCTCTTTGGTATTCAGGTACTGAACTATCGATCTGCTATTTGTTTATCAAGAGAAAAATGTGGTACTCACCAGTTTTATTTTTGCATGTTGCTTTCACTCTTTACATCTTGATCCTAGGTAATTTTGATTTGCCCCTTTTTTTTCAATAATGGTTGATTGGTTACAATGACTGAGGAGTATAAGGATCAGTTTGGCAAGCTAAAAATTATTGATAATGCCCCTCCGCTCACCCAGATCTTGGAAGAAGGAAACCTAAGCTATTCCTATCAGTCTGCTGCATGGTTCAGGGAAAAAAAAGGATCTCTATTTTGCATGATTAGATTTGGTGGTCTAATATGAGATTAATCTGTGAGGTAATATCCCTCTTCTGAAATCTAATCTTGCAATATTACACTGATTGCCTGCTCATAGAATTTTATTGCAAAGAATGTTAATATGCTAAGTTATTCTTAAGTATATATTAGTAGTGAGAAAAGAGTTCAATTTCTGCATCAATAGATTGGTTCTAATTGTCATCGAACATTTTTTTTTGTCAGGCCGTTCACAGTCTTGGTGTTTTCCTCCAAAAAAAAAATATCTCCTTGTGTGTAAATTTAGACATTTCAGTTTTACCTGTGATGTCAAGTTATGATTCCCTTTCATACCTACATTTATTTGTTGTCCATTGTTTTGCTGTTGTTCATATGGGTTTATATTTTCTTCATAGCTATTGTTTTCTACTCAATATTGACTTCAAAAAATGTGGTAATCCATATTTTAAGCATTATAGATTTAGCAGTCATGTTAATTATTGAACCTCCATTTTCCTGGTTCTCTATTTATTTACTTTTCTCTTCAGCGTTATGACTATCCTTAGCTTCCTCTCTTTACAAAGTGTGCACCTGACAAATTGAACTAGCTACTCCTTTGGACATTAGCATGCTCTTATAGGCTGCCATTGTTCAAGATTATAGCATTAAGATATTGGTAAGTCTTTAAGCCTATCTATTGTTTCTTCCCTCTTTATGCTTTTTTCCTTACTTTTCTTTCTCCTTTTAAAATGGGTGAAGTGTTTTCCTATATTTTTCTATTTCAGGTGGGCTGGTTGCCTTTCATGTCACTATGCTTTAAAAAACTAATATTGTATATCTGTCGTTTCTATTATTTATGCACTTGAGCCCCCTGTTTTGTAGTTTTTCAACTCCAACAAGAGTAAATGGAATGTACAGCTCCATTAGTGCAGTTAAATTTTGTACTAATAAGGATCTAGATTGTTTCCTCCAAAGGCTAATATAATATCTTACCTATGCTTCCCCATACTTGAGACTTAAAACTCCTTCCCATGGCATCATTTAACAATATATTGTTTGTTTTTTTGCAGGGCTACTTGAACCGTACCTGATCTATGCACAAGCAATGGCAAGCTAAGCTGGTTTTGCCATACTATCTTGGTAATCACTTTTTTTTTTTGCAACTCCTATTCACTGTCTATTATTACATGGATGCATTATATGTGATGTGCAAGAATTGCTTTGTGCTATTTGTAGGTTCCTGTACGGATGGAACTTTGGATGGTTTGGTACTTTTAGCCTGCTTATGATTATGAATAGATAGAAGTCCTTCCTTAGGCGATATATATAGCTGCCTATAGTTTTATATGTATCACTAGCTACCTCCTCCAAAGTTCATAGTAGAGGATTGGCAACCAATTAAACTAGCATAAAAAAAGATATTTGTATTACTATCATGCGACAATAAAGAACTAATATCGAGTACGTAGTACAATCTTAGATGACGAATCATCAAGGAAATATAAGTATGATACGAGCACAATCCTATTTTACTAACTCCTAGATGTCAAGGGCACCTTTGTTAATTTTGTACATATGAGGAGAACTGTACCAGTCTAGCACGTCTGGTGTCTCTACTCTGAGCTCTCTTGTGTAATATGGTATCCAAGACTTTATCATCCAAGTCCGCTTTTGACCGGATATAACTGCTTTTGTATAATATGCCATGAATAGCAAAGCAAATCATACATAATGCAAGTAACCAGAGGTCCTGTCAACGTTAATAAAATATTTGTTGCGGATTGTACTGTTTATGCCCGAATGCTTCTGTAAAAAGCATGGTAGACAGACTATTTGTTTGAGTCCAACCTTATATAATGCAGTACCTAGGCCTAGGCCTCTACCACTGGATTACTTTTTTGCCTGAATGTACTCCTTACCCCTAATTGCTTTCATAAAATATCTCCCTTTTGATTATCTTTGGCAGCACAAATGGGTCATTTTTATTGAGATACACATATGAGCATTAGGTGGGTTCTATGAATTCAGAAAACAATTAGTCTATGAGAGGACCGCTGGTTTGGGAATTTCAGTTTGGCTATTCATTATTCGCCTGTATGCAGGGATTAGTGAATAGCAAGTCAAGTGTTGAGGAGAGGTTTGGGATAGAGAAAGTCAGGAGCTAACATTGAGAAGAATTGTTTCTCAGAGACTAATGAGCCTGTGGTGGGAGCTGACTACCACAGTTGAAGGTATAACTCTTTCTGATGAGGGCAACTAGATAAGTTAGAGTGGTTTATGTCCATTCGGTGTGGAAGCTTCAAATTCCACCAAGAGTTCATTTTTCTTTGGTTGCTTTCTATAAATAGATTGTTGACCATAGACAATCTAACTAAAATGAAACCGGTTAGTGATCAAACATATTTGCTGTGAGTTAACATTGATCATGCATTTATTCTTTGATTGTTGTACTTCACTGGATTACTAAGCATACTATGGTTACATAATTAATTGTTTTGGAAAAAACTGAAACCATCAATGTATCTTTGTATTCTTATTATCTTAAATATAGAGTTTACAAGGTGCCACCAATATACCTATCTGATTATCTATGATGCAGAAATTTTACCTATCAACTTAGTGTCTTGCTCCTATTCATTTTTTGTACACAGTAGTATATTAGTCCATTATTTATTGACTATTTTTGCCTTATTTCCCCTTGCACGAATCTTTGGCATATTGTTAAAAGAAGCCTTTCCTTCCAAGCCTCTCCAGCCAACTCAAGTTGGTGCCTCTAACCTTATTCTCCTGATCCTATGGATTGCATTAATCTTATTCGGTTTGGATGCTCTCTTCTTACAAAAAGTGGTGCACGCGAATGAGCTACTTTCGCATTGGACATTACTTAGCATTCAGACCTATCATTGCTCTTTAATCTCAAGCTGTGAACAACCTATGGTTTATGTAGGAGTCTAAATAATATGATGTACGCCTCTTCCTTTCTTCTTGGTAATGCTTAAGTTCATTTCTTGCTGATCATGTCATCTCCTGATTTCAAATAGGTTTGGATTTGCCCTGATTTGAGCCTTCACAGTACAATTCCAGACTTCCAGTTCAGACAGTAATTGTCCTGCTGATCATGAGCGCTCTATTTTGCTGTAGTGTACATTCTAAGTGGCCTAAAATGTTATCTTGATCATTTCAATTTTTCTGCAATCTTTTTTAGGCCAACAATATGTACTGTATTTGTACCATTTGCACAGGTCAGTTTAGACTACTCAGAAATGTGAAGTCTCTGAGATGTAATTCTAAACTTGATTTTCTGTTGGAAATCTGTCCAGCAGATAGGAAGTATTGATTGAATTATCTTGTAAGATGTTGCATATTCAATCACAAAACATATAGCTCAAGTTTCTTTGCAAGATGTAGGATCCTATAATCTTTATTATTGGAGTTGCATTGCTATATATCATCTTCCTGGTCTGTCTGAAGTAATTAATATAGTGCATGGTCAATGTCATACAGAAAAATATACGTGGAGGACAATTCAGTTCTTGCCTTTATATGAATGGTTCTCTGCCTTTTTTCTAATAGACTAAGCAAAAGAGGCGTAAGAGTTCAGAATTACATGATACACGGAAATTTTTTCACCCAAGTACACCCAGTTAGCGCGCGGCCAGAGCGCGCTTTGCCACTAGCATCGCACAAACGCGCACGCACGGGACTGCGAGGCGTAGTCGCGTAGAGCGCATAAAGTGAAAAGAGGACCCAGGGATTCGTAGTTTCGGCCTAAAATAGGATTAGCTTTTCTTTGACGAAAGAAGTGGGCTACTGGGCTCGCTTGCCTTTAACTAGTTTTACCCAGCCTAGAAAGGCCCACCAGATTCGCCCATCAGTGGAGCATTTTAGCCCAACAAACCCAAAGGCCCAAGGCCCCAGGCCCCAAGCCTGAACCCCGTCCACTCTGGCGCCACCCACTGCCGCGCTGCTGTCGTACTGCAACGCCGCCGCAGCCTCGGGTCCGGTGCGGTGCCCTGCCGTTCCGCCGTCGCCGGAGCCGGAGACGAGTGCCGACGTGCACGTTTGCCCTTCTTCTTTGCGAATTGATCACATATAAGCTCATGCATATGATAAATCATAGGGTAAATCATAAGTCACTGCTACAAGGGAACAAACAGCACTTGTACACGTACGTACACCAATCCCCTGTGAGTCGTGACCCGACATGCATGTGCCCTACTACTGCTTAGAGCAACAACACGATCGACGACGCGAGTAGCTAGCAGTATTGTCATAAACTTCTTATCTTACCTAGCTATAATTACTTAGCCGCTAGTCACAATAACACGATGATCCTGCAGCTAAGCTAGTGGCACGCGGCATGCATGGTCGGTTCGGTTCCATGCATGATCACACCGTACCTACGCAGAGACAAAGCCGCCGGCGCACTCGACGTCGTCGTCACGGCCGGCGGACTTGTCGTCGCCGACCCCTGCCGGCGGCCCTGACGGTCTGCTTGTACGAGCACTTGGTGGCGACGAGCGCGTAGAATGCCAGGTTGACGGCGCCGATGCACGCCAGCAGCCAGTAGAAGAGGTCCAGCCTGCTGTGGTTGAGGTCCTTGGCGAACCAGCTGGCGTGGCCGCCGCGGGAGCTCGCGCGGTCCGCCGCCGTGATCACCAGGCTGCTCAGGAAGCTCCCGGCGCCGACGACGCTGAGGTAGAGGCCGATGCCCAGGCTGCGCATGCCGTCGGGGACCTGGTTGTAGAAGTACTCCTGCAGGCCCACCAGCGCGAACCCGTCGGCCACGCCCATCAGCGCGAACTGCGGCACCAGCCACAGCACCGACGGCGGCGCGGCGGTCGACGACAGCTGGCGCCGCCGCTCCACCGCCGCCGCGACGCCCATCCCCGCGATGGAGAACGCCATGCCGATGCCCACGCGCCGGAGGATGCTGATCCCGCGCTCCCCTCCCGTAGCGCGCCGCAGGTACGGCACCAGCGCCTTGTCGTAGGCCGCCACCGTGGAGATCATGGCGATCGCGGCCAGCGCGAAGATGGACGCCGGCGGGAGCTCGAAGTGCGGGCCCAGGCGCCGGTCCATCACGCTGCCCTGCTTGATGAAGAAGGTGGACACCTGCGCCACCGCCATGCCGAAGGGCAGCGTGCACACCCAGATGGGCACCATCGCCAGCACCAGCTTCGTCTCCTCCACCTGCGTCACCGTCGCCAGCCGCCACGGCCCGCGAGCCTCCTCGCCGGCGCCGGTCTCCACTATAGCCGCCCTGTCCAGGAACCTGCACGTACCATGCGTAATACGTCACGGGAGATCTCTTTTGCTTTTCTTGGACTGCTCCTTTCTTTTGCTTTTCGGATCGGAGATCTCTTCCTCCAGATTTGTTCGATCGTCCAGGAGCAGCAAAAACGGATGAACTCGGATCGCAATCACGAGGCACTAGCGACTGCTGCGTCAATTCTAGGGAGCGATCGGCATTTCGCGATCGCTTTTTGTTTAGCCGATCAATCGTGAAAGGTAAAATAAAGGCTCCTCTCGTGTTCGATCGATCGGGGAATGGAAAGCAACGTGAGTTCTTTCTTTCTTTCTTTCTTACCTCAGCTGGTAGGTGTGGCAAAGCAGCCTCTTCTTGCCACTCAGCGCCGGCCTGGCCTCGTACAGCTCGGCGGCGTCGGCCGGCAGCGGGAGCCGCCTCTTCCGGAAGGCGGCGACGAGGACCTGGAGCAGCGGCGTGAGCGGGCTGCCCTCGCACCTGTAGCGGTAGGAGCGGCGGCCGGCGAGGAAGACGGCGAGCGAGGCGGCCATGACGGCGGCGAGCACGACGGTGGCGGCGCCCCACCCGACGCGCTCCTGCGCGTAGACGATGACGGTGACGCCGAGCAGGACGCCCGAGCAGAGCGCGCAGTTCCACCAGTTGAAGAAGGACATCTTCTGCACCCGCTCCGCCGCGTGGGTCTCGTCGAACTGGTCCGCGCCGAAGCTCTCCAGCGCCGGCTTGTGGCCGCCCGTGCCGACGGACACCAGGTAGATGCCGGCGAAGAAGAGCGCCTCGTGCAGGCGCAGCGAGTGGTCGGGCCTCAGGCGCGGCGCCAGCTGCGCCGTGGCCAGCACCGTCAGACCCTGCATATATGATCATGTGAGGAAGAGAGGAGAAGCTGTGGGAAATGTGAAGCAAGCACCTGCTGAAATGTGAAGAAGAGAGGCCGCCAGAGGCGATGCTCAGTGCTGCTAGTCTCACCATCAGGTAGACGGCGGTGGAGAAGACGACGGTGGAGAACCTGCCGAGGTAGCCGTCGGCGAGGAAGCCGCCGAGCAAGGGCATGAGCGTGGTGACGCTCATCCAGTAGTTGGCATTCTTGGCCGCCACCTTGAGCTCCTCCTGCAGCACCTTGGTGAGGTATATCATCAGGCTCGTGGCTATGCCGAAATAGCTCAGCCTCTCGCTGAACTCAATCACTGTGACATGCAAAAAAAAAGGAAAAAAAAAACATGTTATTAGGAAGAAAAACCTCACGATAACTGATCAGTACATGCAACTCAATCTAACTAAATTACTCACAGATGATGAACATTGCTGCCTTCCATGACCCGGTGGTTGCGCGGGAGGGAGCCCTCCCACGGTGATCCACTGAGGAGTCGTGCACCCACACCTCATGGTCGTCATCGACGGCGGCCCCAACGTCGAAGCTCTTCTTCTCCATCCCACCAACCAAACACTCCGGCGAAAAGACGGCGAGGTGTCGATGATTCCTTTGCTAGTGAAGAAGAGGAGAGTTTTTTTTTTTTTTTGTTTGATCTATATATCTAGTAGCTCATCACCAATACCATTGTTCATGCTCTTGGACTGAGGCTGAGAAGAGCTGGGTGTGGCCAGGTCTTTATATAAGATAAGACGCAGGGGACGCCATGAGGCCGGAGAATGGAAATGGGAAAAGAGAGGAAGAAAAAGGCAGGCGCCGCTAGCGCTAGCGCGAGCGCTCACAGTGGTCGCTGTTGAGGAGCGAGGGAGATGTGCACGAATCGAATCGGGCAAAGGAGAGTTTTTTTCTTCTTTTTTTAAGGACGAAAAAAAAGCGAATCCGTGGGGAGGGAATTTGTTAATGTGGCAATTGTTGAGTAAAGAGGCAGCACTAGCTCTCTAACTAATG
Organism: Chrysopogon serrulatus; assembly: GCA_015844335.1. Classification (NCBI taxonomy): domain Eukaryota; kingdom Viridiplantae; phylum Streptophyta; class Magnoliopsida; order Poales; family Poaceae; genus Chrysopogon; species Chrysopogon serrulatus. Next base: position 1,143 of record JADLZL010008332.1, on the reverse strand, counting down.
GATGGAGATCGCAGGCTGGCTGGATGGATGGCCGGCTGAGAGCCAAAAGCTACTAGTACAATAGTGCTAGGGGTGTGGTCTGGTACCACGTCGAATCAACATCAACAGGCTAGGACTATCTGCTACTGAATTAGTATTTGCTGAAGATCGATTGCTGGAAATCTATCCGTACAAAATCTGTAGCATATCTGGAATTAGTATTTGCCGAAAATCGATGGCACGAAACCATCCCTAGACTTTTGCCGCTTTCTAAAAAAAACTATCCAGTGAAAATCTGTAGTTTGTGGAATTAGTATTTGCAAAAATCGATTGCAGGAAATCTTCAATTGTCGTACAGCCATGAACTGAACTAAACAAATGGATCGATCTCCAGTTGTCAACTCAATCTGTTTGTTTGGAGTTATCAGCCGTTTCAGTTATTCAACTAGTAATTTCTCTTATAAAAAAATTAATTGTTTTATCTTATCAGCTATTTCAGCCGTCCAAGCAAACAGATTAGAGATACTTCTGTGCATCTTGACGCGCGTATGCAGTGCTTGGTGTTCTGTTGTCGCCGATAGCGTACGTACGTCTCGCAGATCGACGATGCACTGCAATGTGTAACATCTGCACCGCTGCATGTCATGTCTGCAATTCTTCATTCAAGGCCCCTCTAGTTGGAAAGTTTTTTTTTTCTTATTCCTTTATTCTAGTTGTAGGCCTTGTTTAGACGGGGGAAAGAGAGAGATTAAAAAGTCCTGTAGCAGTTTGTTTGTATTTGGTAAATATTGTTCAATCGTGGTCCAACTAGGCTCAAAAAGATTCGTCTCGTGATTTACAACCAAACCATGCAATTAGTTATTTTTTACTAACATTTAATGCTCCATATATAGGGTAGAAATTGATGTGATGGAGAGAGATTGAAAAGTCCTGTAGTATTTCGTTTGTATGTGGCAAATATTGTCTAATCGTGGACCAACTAGGCTCAAAAAGATTCGTCTCGTGATGTACAACTAAACTGTGTAATTAGTTATTTTTTTATTTATATTTAATACTCTTTTTACATGTGGGTACAAATTGATGTGATAGAGAGAGTGAAAAAAATTTGAAAGTTGGGAGGTAATCTAAACAAGGCCGTAGTATCCAAATGTACAACTAATGTAT